>OMKY01178531.1:0-11145 GCA_900302395.1 Bregmaceros cantori
AAGAATAGGCCAGTTTGAGAGCTCACATAAAAAAATGATCTGTTTATTATAGAGCTCCACACAGAGAGAGAGCAGTATGCCACCGGCCATCCTAGCGATGGCCGGTGGCATACTGCTCTCTCTCTGTGAAAGGGGCGAGCGGACGTTCAATATATGAATGTGTGGGGAAGCAACAGGGATGCTGACTCAAATAATAAAAAGAAAATTATTTCAATCCCTCACTTCAAACGTATTCAGCCGTGGGGAGTTTAATAAAGCTTCCAACACGTGATTATGATTACAAATGCTTAGCGTTTCATTGAACATGCATTGACTGTACATATCACCCAGCAAATACATAGTGAATACATTCACAAAGGCACTTCTTCACTCCGATACGATGATTAATGTGCCAAGTGGTCCAAAAACCAGGTGAAGAGAAGCTTGGAACGGAACAACACCAACACCCAGTCAGACAATGACATGTGCAAGCTGAAAGAAAAGCTCACTTTCCCATTACCCCATTTTAAAACGAATGAAGGGATTGACTTTTAAATCTAGTCATCATACAATCAAGTCAATAATTGTATGCATGCCAAACATTTTTAATTTTGTTTTCAAGCTCTATAAATGTGATTAGTCCTTGCCAATATCCACACCTAACTTAACAAATGTTAACAAAACATTTGGATCAAACTTTAAGAGTGGTAATCACAAGTAACAGGTCAAAATGCAAACAAATGTGTCTAATCCTAGATAAATGTTTGATTTCTTTGTATATATTTGTGTCATCCAGGAGGAGATAGCAGCTAAGAGGATATTTGGGGACACTCTCCATTATTGCCCTGTGGCCCTAAAGGACCGAAATGTTCTATGGCCGGGGACAGGGACGGTGGCAGCCAAGTACCGTGAGAAGGCCTATTATTTCTCCAGCACAGAGGCCCGGGACCGCTTCCTACACCAGCCTTTGGAGTTTACTATGAAGACTGAACCCCTCAAGGTAGTTTGATCAAGGAATTGTGTCCATGGTGTTCCAAGATGCAATAAATAAAATCTTACAGTTTCAACTAATGAATGATACTTAGATTTTGGGCAAGCAGTGTATATAAATCTCCCTACCCCTGCATATTCGGACTGCCAGGTCACTAGACCATTTTAAATCTTTGTTGAAAAGCCATTTGTTTTCACTTGCATTCTATTAGTATCTTTTACTTGTTTTAATGTGTTTTCTCTTTCAATACTGTGTGTTTTTTTTTAATGCAAATGTTTTTGTGAACCCAGAAGGGCATGGGGTCGAATCCCAGCTTGCCCATGTCCTGTCTGTGTGGAGTTTACATGTTCTCCACTTATCTGCATAGATTTCCTCTAGGGACACTGATTCCCCCAAACCGGCAAAACCATGTTCTAGTTAACCTGCTCCAGTCAGTGCCCCTGGCCAAGGCACTGGCTCAGATCCTGGAGTTACCACTGAGCGCTGCACTTAGGCTGCCCACTGCTCCTCAGGGATTGGTCAAATGTGTAGGAGGAATTTCACTGTACAATTAATACACCTTTAACAACCCAAAATGGGCCAAAACAATAGACCAAGATTGGACCAGAAAAAAACACACAAAAACTGAAGATGCAAAAAATAAAAGCCTCATAATTAAGGCTAAACAGTCCTTAACATATTAACATATTACATTCTGTTGCTTTGATAAAACTATAATCAAATACAGATTAAATCATATTTGTCATGTTATTTTTTATTTTGAGAATTAAAAACCAAAAAAAACAAAAAAACAATAATAACAACAATAGCAAGTCTCTTCTTCTCTTTCCCTCATTAACTGGACAACAAAGTGCAATAAAATATCTGAAATTAAATATTCAATAGCAGCCATAGATGGTGCATACAAATGTGGTTCTTAATCTCCTGTGAACATGCAGCCGCCTGCGCTGAGGGTCTTGATGCTTGGTGCACGGGGCTCCGGTCAAACCACCCATGGCAGCTGGCTTTCCCAGAAGCTCGGAGTCTTCCACATCCAGTTCCGAGAGCGGCTTCAAGAGCTCATCTTGCCCAAGACCATTACCAGGGTGATACGTGCCGACGAGGTGGAACCCAGTGATGAGCCACATGAACACCTGGAGGCACTGATGAAGGAGACTGGAGTGGTGGTGGAAACTCCTCAACCCAAAGAGGTAACAAAAAAAACAACCCAGTTGGTAACCCAAAAGGTGGAAGGTCATTTTACTTTTTAACCCAAGCATTCATCGCGAGGTGTTTGTTAGATAACTATCTAACAACGGGGTTGAGTGGCCGGCAGATGCAGAAAAAAAAGTGAGATGACTTTAGTTTTAATAATACTTAGCAGCGGCCGACTACCAGATTGAATTGAGAAAAATAAGCAACTACGTTTTGTACTCCATTATGAAATAAATCTAAGAGTTAACATTCAAGACAAATATTGATTTTGATTTTTATAAACATGTCTGTGTAAACTTCAATCAACATAAATATGTAAGTCATTTTCCGAGATAGTCCTTATAGTCGTTCTTAAGTCGTTCTTAATCAATACTATATAATAAATAAAACTGTGCTTCTGAACATTAACATTGTTGGGGCTGCTCAGATAAGGAGTTCATTTAGAGGAAATTACCAAGTTTGACATGGGAATATGTCTCTAAAGGAACTATCGTGTACAGAGGTCAAAATAACCTAAAGGGTTGGTTATGTGTAGGCTACAGCAAGGTATATGCCAACTGCATTTGTCAGGAAGCAACGCTCATTTATAACCGATGGGAGGGGATATCTGATGATGTCACACCTTGGGGCCAATAAGGATAATGGAGATGTACTTTTTTGGTTACATTTCAGTATGATCATACATTAACCATGATTTCTAAGATAAGTAATTACTAAGTTACCTTACTGCTCTTTGTAGGCCGAGCAGGAGGAAGTGCATCTGACCAGAGATGAGGCGGCCATCAAGTCCTACCTGGTAGACGGAGAACCGTTGCCTGTAGATATCCTGGACCAGGTCTTGGCTCCCTACTGGCAGAAGGAACCATACAGGTGAAGAGACACCACTCATTCAGAACCTGCAATCTGCGATGAGCTTCTTGTGTTCTTAGTCCAGACAGCAAACCTGATTGGACCAACAACAGTGAAGCCATCAGATTGCTGTATCAAAAAGCAGGATGTCGTTTGACGTAATCATGGAAAATATTGCACACCCTATTGGTTCTCTATGGTTGCTTCCAGCAACCATGGAGACATTATAACTTGTATATAACTTGTTTTAGGCATCCCAACATAACTATGACTTTTAGTAATTGACAGAATTGATCTTGGAAGTGGACTGTAAACGATTAGTAATCATAGACTACATTATTATATACTGTGTATGTTTGGAATTTGTCCTGGAAATTGCAATTCTGGTTCCAATCTTCCCTTTTAACATTATGTTGCCACTTGCTGGTTACCAATTTACTAGTTTGCTGTATTGTGATTTATCGTAATGACTGCACTAAAACTGGAAGTGCTGAATGAGAAAAAATTCCGTCTTGGGTTTAATAAAGTATTCTGATTATTATTAAAAAAATATATAAAAATATTTAAAAAATCTGGCTTTTACCTTTTTTTACCTTTTACCTTCACCGTATTTTATTGATAGTGTTAGTGTGACGGGGGATGAGAGAGCGGGGACGAGTGGACGTGCAGTATATGATCGTGGGGGGAACTGATCTCATGACGCGATGCATGTGCTGTGATCTTAAGCCACAGCAACAAGCCTATGTGTAACGTTTTTTGCAGCCATTTTCAGCTTTTTTTTATGTTAGTGGCTGAAGTAAGGGGAAGCAAAATCATGACTCGCTGCCGTTACAAACCTCAGGGTTTTCATATAGACAAAGAATTTGCTGGTCCAAGAAAGGTTCCTGGCAATGTGAACTTCTTCTCAGTCGGCTATGACTGCTTACATGTTCATCAACAGCATAGTTCTTGATTAATGGAAGTGAAATAATTGTCATTCAAGTATGTTGTGTCTCCCCCATCCAGGTCTACAGGCTTCATTCTGCAAGGCTTCCCTCAACATGCTGACGAAGTGACATACATGGTAAAGAACCAACTATATCCTGATGTCGCAGTGCTGATGTCAGCCGATGTCAGCGACGTGATCAAGCGCCTTCTACCGGAGCGCATGGCCGCCTGGCGTGAGCGCCAAGAGCGTCAGCGTGCCCAAGTCCGTCAGGCCAAGGAGATTCGTCTCAAACGCCGGGTGAGTTTGTGGGCTACACTTCTACAAATAAAAAGTCATGCATATCTTCTACACAGTAAATTTTGCCGTGTTAAATATGTAGTGTCAAAGTTCATTGACTCTTTCAGAGTTATTACAACAACGGAGGGAGTTGAATATTTTCTAGTGTTGGTGCTCTACAAAGCCCTGCCCAAAGCCCGCCCACCTCGTCCTCTCTCAAACTTTAAAGCCCGCCATTTTCATTGCATCATGAATCATGCGGCACCCAACCCTTGGCGCGGACCGAGGTTCGGCTCGGACCCCTTGGGTTTGAGTCACAGCAGTGCTGCCGACTCGACGTGTCGTAGGCCCTCGGGGCCTTCGTCCTCTCAGATGCAGACGCCCGTCCCTTCACGGATGTGCCGGCGGTGCTGTACAGTGTTAGCCAGTGTTAATTTTTTATTCAATTTGAAGTTAATTTTAAGAGCAGTTTAACACTATGGATAGAGTTAATTTAACACCAAATCTGATAAGGACCAAATACACTCGGGCACAGTGCTAAATATAACTCTGTGTTAAGTGTTGATTTAACACTGCAAAATTTACTGTGTACAGTTCAGTAGTCATCAAACAACCTTTGACCTACTGTACATGATTGCCCTGTGAATGGAAAATGAATGGACAATGAAATGTCCATTCATTCAATGGACAATGACGTGCATGACTTCCTCATGGTGCACTGACTGCTGTGTTTACCAGCTCAAACACTGCCTTGCAGAGCACTTCACGCTTGACAAACTCAATCTGCAGATTGGCTGCTTGGGGAAAAAAATCAGACGCTAGTGTGAAGTGGTGCTCAGGTAGAGTTGGATGTGTGCATAGCTCTGTTGTTGCCTGCACAGGCTACCCATCTGAAACATGCATATTCTTTAAGACAATAATCTTCTCGTTACCTTGAAAATGTATGGATTCTTAGGTTAGTAGTTGAAGTTGAAGAAAAATGTATTCTTTTTGGAATAGTGGGTACTTTTGCAATAGATGGCAAAACCCAATGACTACCCTACTGTTAGCTGCATCTCTGGAGGCTACAAGTATACTGCCCCGATACTGCCCCGCTAAGGCCCTCCAGCTCTAGCTGGAGGGCTTAGAATTAATATTATCTGTACCTACCTGTTGGTGCGTGTTTGTGTCTGTTTTCCGAGTCAATAGCACACCACACTTTATTCCAAAACTACTGTCTGTATTGTTTTGAGTTCCCCACCAGGACAAGTCGGGCTGGCCTGTGAATGATGACACACCGCTGCAAAGTCAATATTTAGAAAGTCAATATTGAGAGTTCCTGGAATTTCCATTCATTATAGTGTATATAGTATGTACAGTGCTGCCCATCTTCAACCAACAGTATTGATTATATTGTGCGAGCTTCATTTACCCTTGTATTAATTCATCCAGTAAGTGCTCTGGCTTAAGGCCATGTGACAATCATGTGACATCTCCAATGAATATTGCTCTAATACTAAGCTACATTGTAGATGGAGGCTATCAACCAACGGAGAGTAGAACTGACAGCTGAGCTAGCGGTGAGCCTTCACACTACACTCCAGTGTCCTCTCACATCCACACCCCAATGCACCCAGATGCACTCACAACCATCACAATATTTAATGCTAGGGCTGGGAATAGATTCAAATTTCATTAGGTCACGATTCGATTCACAATTCCATTAAATTCCATTTTTTTTTTTTTTTACATATTGCTGGAATGTCGCTTTAAAATAAATACTGTCCCACAAATAAAACAGTCCCATGTGTATTTGTAATTGCATCTGTGTATGTGGTTGTGTAAGAGAGCCACTCAGACAGAAGAGTCAAGAATATGAAAGTACGTATTTAAGAAAAAAATCAAAGTTTGAAATTCAAGTCAAGTATTCAGCCCATTGCAAGTTACCGTCACGATGAACATCCAAAAAAGTGAGGGGTGGCTAGCCCACTGAGACAGCGGTAAAATTGTCACAAACAAAAGGTGCCGCCCACTGATTAGGAAGGTGTAAAGTTCTGGTTGGAGCCACTGTCAGAGAACAGAACAGACTTGGTATTGTCTAAGAATATGCACATTTGTCGCATGCCTATTCGTCTTTTGCAGGCCAAGATGTCTCTGGAGGAGAAGAAACATGTGGAGACGGACGAAGAGGACGAGGAAGAGGACGAGGAGGAAGAGGCAGCCGAGACCCTAGAAGATAGGGTGGAGGCCTTCCTCAGGAATGAGTTTAACCCAGACGACGACGAAGAGGAGATCTATGCCTACGAGGAGACAGAAGAGGCGGCCGCCGAGAAGCTGAGTGTGGAGATTGGGGAGCGCTTCGACACTGACGATAATGGACTCAGCATCCTGAAGGTGAGGAAGCAGGCAGCAGTGGATCTGAGGCAGGTGTTGAATGATACACGAATGGTCACACCTTGCTTGTGAAGAGAAAAGAAACAAACGACTGGGGCATTATCAGTCCCAACTTTGTGTGTTAGAAGGTGTGTTGAGTCTAAATTATATTGATACATACCATATTTCAATATAAAGAAGGGCATATATAAATTACATTGATATTATTATTATTCCAAAAAAGGTGCAATTTTTGGAAATCTGCAGACAATTTTGTTTGATGAAAATGATAAAGGACTGTAATATTGCAGAAAATGCCATAGTTTGAATATCGTTTCAAAGTAGGGCTGCACCATTACTGGTATATGAAAAATAATCACAATGTGATTATAGTGTTAGGCAGACATCAAAACATTCATTAGTTACATGCTGTTCTATAATTAGTTAACTCCTGCCCTAAATATGGCACACAGATGGATTTCTCATGTTAGTTGATTTTTCTGGTTTCATCTTAACAACTTTGGGGATTGGGGAAACCATGTCTTTTTTAGAGGTGAGGATTAGGGTCAATTTAGTATCACAGCTTAGTATCAGAGTTAGCCTCTGGGGTTAGGTTTAGAATATTTGATAGATATCGTTCACTGTGTCTGTGTCACAAATGAAGGACTTTGAAGTAGTTGGTTTAGACAGGCACTTGCAGCCCACATCTTTGCTGCTTCCCCAAAACTATGCATGTTCTTCTCCAGGAGCTGCTAGTGGAGCAGCACATCCCCAACGTGTCTGTGGACGCGGCCAGGAAGCCGCGCATCGTCAGCTATCAGCTGATGCAGAAGATACAACCTCTGCTGACCAATCGAGAGTCGCTGTTCCTCCGCTGCCAGCCCATCACCTACAGCCAGGCGTGCAAGCTGCTCCAGGCCTGCTACAAGTTCCACAGTGCCTTCGGGTGCTGGGACCCTGTCAAGGTGTGTCAGCAGCAGGGATTGAAAAAAAAAAGATTTTTAAAGCGTTCCGTTCCCAACGGTTCAGGCAGGTCTATATTCAACGTTTTCGTTCTCGGAACCGTTCGACCACCAGAATATTGGTCCTGAAACGGTTCGGAACACAAACATTTTGTTCGTTCTTAAAGTTCCTTATATTGTGCAATGTTAAGTTTAGATATTGTTTATACAAAATATATTTGGTGGACTTTTCAAACTTCAGTGAAACTGTATTAATGTGAAAACCGGGTTTAAAACACATTACTTTCGCTTACTCGTCTGTCCAAAAGATGGAGCCCCAAATGCATGGGGCTTGATGACTGACAGTGAAAGTTGAATGCAAATAAGTCTCTCAGACTAAAATACAAAGAGAACGGAAAAAAAAACGTTTTTAACCGGTTTTGTGGATTTCATAATGTGCTGTTTCTGTTCCGGAACAGTTGAAGAAACCTTTTTTCGTTTCCGTTTCCGCTCCTCAGAAAATTCTGTAGAATTGCATTCATTTTCGGTTTTTGTTTTCATTCCTTGAACCGGTTTCGAGCCCTGGTCAGCAGTGGCTGGAGTTATGGCCCACTTAAACGATTCCTGTTTTGTTTTTTTTGACCTTCATATTCCTAGGATGCAATCATGCTAATTACCCATCCTGAGGGGATTAGTGTAGTTTGATCAATTTATATTATGGGGATACATTTTGTCAAACGAATCATTACAAATGGCAGGGGCATTTTAGCCACTGGAAACTGGAAAATTACTCAGTTAATAAATTTATACATTGTACCTTTATTACAGCGACGGTCCCATTTATGTACTAGAAGGCAGACTTCACAACAAGCACCCTCGTCAATGATGTAATAATTGCAATTTCAACCTAATACATTTGATTATTTGTTCATGTATTATTTTTGTTTTGTTTTATTTCAATTTGTTGGGATATCTTCTACCCTTCTAAAAGAGTTTTTATTTATTTCTATGCAAAAAAATAACAATATGACAATAATTTCATTCACTGTGGGAGTCACCTCTACTTTAAAGAAAAGTACATAGCAGCAGACTACCTGCTATAATCAGTTATATTCTACTTACTCTGCATATGCTAAAATACACAAGCTACGAAACTACAAAAATGCGATTTACCTTTTAACAGGTAGCTTACAGTACTCACCAGTTACTTCAGTTGAAAGCGCATACTCCACAAAAGACAGCAACCACCTTACTACAGCTATAGCACGACAAATTACTCCACAAGTTTTAACCAATTGCCTCTTCATGCACCACCTCTATAGACGATTTTGGCGGGTATTTACGGTTAGGCTGCACGTCAAGGTCTATCCTGAGCGTCACTTCTGGTTCCATTTATTTTGCCGTGTTTTCAAAAATGTTTCAACATGTCTACTCAGTGGGAACACCTACCACGTTATTTAAAACGGATGGTGGTAACTTGCGGTGTGCTATTCCACACCCAAATGTTCTAGTGCGGATGTGTGACCCGCAAACGCATGATTCAATAATCTGCGCAACCCGTTCCATTTTCTGATTCTTGTTGGAATTACTAGTAAAAGCAGCCAGCCTATTGGTCCAGAAAAACATGTGACCACTCGGTGAGTCACTTCAAGTCAGATTTTGACTGTATTTCAACACCGCAACAGAAGTCTTCTCCTGACCCAGCACTGCCCCCTGCTGCTGGAACAAAGCAATGTCACACCAATCACAACGTAATCAAAAGACAACATGCTGATAAAATTTTCCAGACCGTTAATCACGCCAATATATTATGGGACCCCAATTTTAAACATAAAGGTCTAATTGGTGGACACCTTAAGATACACAGTATGCTGCCTAAAAAACACAGCTTGACATCATGTTATCAAATACTAATTTGGATTTTTTAGCCCTGACTGAAACATGGCTGCCCTCTGCAATAGGAAATAACATGGTCTCTTCACTGGTTTTAACATTTTCAGGAAAGACCGCCCCTGCATGAGGGGCGGGGGGATTGCTTTCTATATCAAAGACACCTACCAATGTGAAGAGATTATACTCCCAGATGGATGTATGGAATGTTTAAGTAAAATAATTGTTTTTGCAAACAAGATGCCCTTGAACATCGTTGTCATTTATAAACCACCCAAAGAGAACGACAATACTTTTGCCCAACTGAACCAAATAATTAAAACACTGGGAGACAAAGAACTAATTATAATTGGTGATTTCAACATAAATTGGCAGAACAAAAGTACTAGAACAAAATTTAAACAAACCTGCTCCAAGTCATTAATTCCCAAAGGATTACCAAATCCTCCAAATCTGTAATTGATCTCTTATTCACAAATAAGCCAGAAAGAATTATTAAAACCTACAACTTGATCACTGGCCTCTCCGATCATAATATGATCCTTCTAATCAGAAAACTCAACAGCACAAAGATCACAACCAACTCCGCTAGGAACCCATACGTTCCGCAAAATAAAATCCCCCAACTCGACAACGATATTGAAGGAATCCCATGGACTGAAATAACTTCAGAAGCTAACAGTAATGCTATCTGTGACACCATCATCGCTAACACAGCTGACATAATTAATAAATACTCAAGGCTACCGAAAAGCTGCAAAAAAAGAAAAAACCTACCATGGTTCAACAACAACATAAGGAAATCATGAAAAAATGTGATATGGCCCTAAAACAATACATTAAAACCAAAAGACAATTGGACCACCTTCATTTCAAATCCCCTAAAAATAAAACGATCACAGCTTTTAGATCGGCCAAAGCAAACTATTTCCTGACGCTAATCCATACAGCCAAGGGAAATAGTGAACTACTTTGGAAACAAATTGATAAACTATCAGGCAAGCAAAAAAAAGCAGTAACATACAGCTGAATATTGACGGCGAACTAATCACTACAGCATCACTATCGCCAACTCCTTTAACAAACATTTCCTTAACATCTGTCCAGCATCAAACAGCCATGTCACAATTACTGAGCCCAGGTTCCACTCGCCACCATTCGAGCTCAAACAAATTACACACTTTGAGACCCTAAAGTGTATTTACTCACTCTCCAACTCCAGAGCCAAAGACATATACGGAATAGACACTGAATTAGTCAAACGTAATAAATTAGCCTATGTGCACCCACTAACGTCACTGATCAACTGAACACACAGGAAATGAATAACTTCAGGCCAATCAGCATTCTGCCGATTTTCTCCAAAGTAATTGAAAAAGCTGTAGCAAACCAACTTACTAACTACTTAGAATGCTCCCTCTCCAATTCGGATTCAGACCAAAATATTCTACTGAAGCAGCATGCTGCCATCTAGTGGAATTTATAAAAAAAAACATCTAGACAGCGGACTCAAAGTAGGCGCCATCTTCCTAGACCTGAGGAAGGCTTTTGACACTGTCAACCACAATACTTTAATTGAAAAACTGAAATTATTCAATATTTCCAGCAGCACACGGGACTGGCTTGCCTCCTACCTAAACAATAGAACCCAAAGCGTCAACATTAATGGCAGCAGATCCTCCCAGGGAAAATGCACTATGGGTGTTCCCCAAGGTTCGACCCTGGCGCCTCTCCTATTTATCCTA
>OMKY01178546.1:1747-12978 GCA_900302395.1 Bregmaceros cantori
ACATACATATTTTTGTGGGAAGGTTGTCCTACAGCAACAAGCATGACTCAATGCTCAGTGCTTGTTACGACGTGAATGATCGGCTCTCATCCATACGAGCACACTGAGGAACGAGAGGTGAGAGAGGGAATATGCAACCAAGCCTGAAATGAATAGCCAGGAATGACCTCAAACTGATACCTTGTGAAAGAATGTGTGTGTGTGTGTGTGTGTGTGTGTGTGTGTGTGTGTGTTGCATGTCTGTGCCCCCATTGCAAGTTAAACTAGGGCTGTGAAATTGTGCTAATATATTCAAATTAATTATTGAATTATTTTATATATTATTTTTGTATTAATGTATATATATTTTATTTAAAAAGCTATTGTGAATACAAAAAAAATGGGGGTGAAACCATTCAACCGGTCAGAAAAAAATTGCCCATCTTGAAGGTGTTGGCCTACACAATCAGTCCATGAACCTACCTTGGAGCATCAACACACATTTTTTTAATTCAGTTGTTAACAGCAGCAGTGTTGGAACGATTAATCAAGGCAAGACAGATATTGGCCTAGTTGAGCGTTTTTTTTGTAGGTCAGTAGAGCTGCAAACAATGAAATATTGAATCAGTAGGCAACTAAATTGATAATCGAATAATCAAAAGCTATTCGTCGTTTCCTTGTTTGGTACATCCTGCACTCAAATGTGTTGTATATATGTTGCTCCCAATGCCAGTCTCCATTTCCAGCATCATGACACCATCCATTCAGTTGAATGCTCAACATGTTAAGTCCCACAGGAGTAATAAGTAAGCATGGGTGAAAACCATTATATGTTATGTTATAATATGTTATGTTATAAATATGTTATAAGCTAGTAGATAAGCTAAGGTAACTGAGGAAGTGAAACATCAAAACTTATATGCAATATCAATCACGTTTTAGGTTAAGAAATCGCTCTGATTTAAAAAAGAATATGAACAGATTAATCGATTAATGGTCAGTAAAATGATGAATCAATTATTTAAAATAATCGTTAGTTGCAGCCCTATAGTTCAGTAATCAGCTTTAGTGTATATACTGATATCCTAACTAAGAGAACCACCTCACTACAGAAATTGAGCTGGAACCCATGCCTTTTCTTCTCTTAATAATGATTTGCAGTCTATGTAGTTACTTTAAAGTCTAGCTATTAGAATTCTTCTCCTAGCTCAGTTACAAATGACAGACATCTCTCTCTCTCTCTCTCCCTCTCTCTCTCTGTAAGTGACAAAAAAGTGAAAATAACCTTCTCATCATTTAATACAAAATATATTATTAATATACACAGATGCATGAATATACTTAAACACACAGTTGCGCGCACACACCATACACATTCCCCACCACACGCTCAAATACACACACACACACACACACAATTTAAATCTTCTAGTGCGACTGGTGTGCAAATCATGTCTTTGAGGAGTAATAGTCCCAAGTATTTGGTCAAGGTCAAGTCTCAGCCAGAAAAAAATGCATTCTCTTACGTCTTATGTTGTAATGAGCATCCTATCATGCAGGAAAGTCTGCTCAAACACCATCTGCTCCAACGCTGCTTAGCCATATCCAAGACAAGCATTTACACAGAGAAGCCGGGGGCCGACATTTGCACTTCATCAATAGAAGAGGATTTGTTCGGCTGTTGCAACATCAAATAAATAGCGAATGTGTAGCAAGCGTGACCCCTAGGGGTCGCTGTATAGTAGAGCTGCAAGTGATTAATCGAATAATCGATGATAATCGATTATTGAATTAATCGGCTAATAGATTAATCGACAGTGGTCTGTCCTCCACTCAAATTTGTTGAATATATATCGTTCAACGGTTGTGGGAAAATGGTGGGAATGGGCCGCAAAAAATACACTAAAAAAATAATCATTCCGATTTCAAAGGAAAAATTAACAGATTGATCAATTAATTGTCAGTAAAAATGGACAATTAATCGATGATCAAAATAATCGTTAGTTGCAGCTCTACTCTATAGACAAATGCAGAGTACAGAGCAGACAAAACAGGAAAGGAAAATTCCCAGCATGCTAAAAAGGCAAGGAATTAACACTCTTACAGACCAGAATGACTTTTTTCTTAGTAGTAACGTTAGATTACTCGTTACTCATGTTACTTAGTAATGCTTTACTAACGACACTGGTTAGGGTGGATTGCCCTAATCTGGGTCAGTCAGTTGCCTATTGTGGTACAGTGAAATGTAGTGTTTAACAGTTGAACTTAATGTTAGCCACATTACCATAGTTTGCTTTTTCCATAGTTTCAATGGCAATCCGTTTAGGGAGGCACCAAAGCCACTGGACGTTAGGTGTCCCACATTAAGCAGTGGCCCAGCTATCCACCCTCTAAATAGAACAGTACGAATAGAATTGTGTTTTTGGCCGTTATATCCACTGACCAAGATCCAGACAAGGCTTGAATTGGCATTAGAATCAATCATCATTTTTTGCAAAGCAGCCAACGGCGGTTGTTAAGCAAGTCGCTGCTCAGGCAGTGATGCTTTTTAATAATAGCCCATTTTGTGGCCAGCTTTTGTTTTAGTCTGTGTGTTGTCTGGCGAGAGCCACAGGTAATTGATAGACTCTTCCATCCAATCTTTAGCTGGCATTAGCGCTGTGAGAAGAAGAAGCGTCTCGGTGAGTGGCAACACAATTACACACTTGCAGGACAGATGCGAGGTGATTGTGTGAAAGGTCCACATCATCTCCGCCTTTGACGTTGCCGTGGATCCGAACATCACATTTCCCAAACACATGCTGAGCCGAAAACGTGGAACTAAGAGACGTGGTAGTGGACACTCCGGACCAATTGACATTTGAGGGTAGAAACAACGGCGCAACAGGGACATTTTTCTGCGACACCCCTCAAACTAGCGAATTCAATTTTTAAAGACCTGAGTAAATGACATTTATGACGCAAAATTCTGGCCGTTTTTAAAGACATACTAGGCCTTAATTTTTTAATTTATGAATTCACAACCTTTACGACTTTTTAAGCCCCTCGGGAACCCTGACACACATAAATGCTTAGCGTGCACCAGTGTGTATGTGTGTGTATGTGTGCGCACAGCACCTGAATAATCATTACTGGTCATATGTGGCAAGCAACAAAACATACTAAACAAGATGCTTGCACTCTTAGATCATAGAGCATCTGCCAACAGGTCAATAAATCCAAATGACCTCTTCATTTCAATGGATGGTTCTTTAATTTAATGAAAATATGCCCATACGTTTTTGAGTCATTTTGTAAAAAATAATCTAAAAAAAAAATCCTGGAACCGGACCATGATTCGGATCAAACATTTATTGTTCTTTTTATTCAAAATATCTTACTGGTAGAATATTTTCTTCTTTTAATCTGGTAAATAAAATTGAAAAAAAAGGCTTATTTTTACTTTCCGTTTTCGCTCTCTCTCTTGCAGACACACACATACACACAGACAAGCACGCACACACTGTGTGCATTTTTTTGGCGCTGCCAAAAATGCTGCCGTAAGGCGAGGACATCTGCCGGCGCTAATAAACAATAAGCTTGACAAATTGTCACTGTCCAATCACTCACTACGGCTCCCCTTCCCACACGTCCCCTTCCGACCCCTCCCCTTATCCTCACCACTCCCTCCTCATAATCACCGCACTGAATAAGCCGTCAAGCGGCCGGCATGAGTGACGGCTACGCACACCGATAGCGGGACTCGCTGGACCGCAGCCTGGCCTGACTGGAGGACACGCTGATTCATGGCCAGAGGGCACCTGACTGTGTTTTGGACTGGGGTGACACACTCACAAGTATGCACCGAAAAAGTATGCAACAATGTTCACGCAACATCAAGAGGGTCAACTCACATCAATGTATGGGATGATGATGAATGACAACTAAGGCTGCAAGTGACAATGATAATTGATTCATTTGTTTAGACCAGAGTAATCGATTAATCGATAATAATGGATTATTGAAATAATCAGCAACTAATTTGATAACCGATTAATCGGCAGTGATTACTCTTTCCCTAGATAGAGTGGATTGCCCTAGAGTGGGGCACTGCTCCTCCTAAACTGAGGAATGACAGTGAAACTATGGTAAAAGCAACCTATGATGATGTGTCTAACATTAAGTGTAACTGTTGAACACAACATTTCACTGTTCCACCTTAGGCAACTGACTGTCCCACATTAGGAAGCTGCAAAAAAGGGCTCATATTAGGCAATCCACCCTATATGTTATTCCCAACGCCAGTCTTCTTTCCTAGTGTCATGGCCCCACCCATTCTCTTGGATACTGAACAAGTTAGCACGAAAAAGTAGGCCTAGGGAAATGTTATCAATAGGTGAAGATAGCGGGATAGCAAAAGTATGCAATATTTGAATTGCAAACATTTAATAATTCATGTTTCGTGTTAATAATCGTTCCGATTTTAAACAAAAAAAATGAACAAATAATTGGACTGGACGTGGACTGAACACTGTTGCAGCATGTCTCATTGGACTGATAATGCTATGGAACATTTCTATGCTGAGACTTTACCTGCTAGTGTATGATTTTATCTACTTGTTTAATAGTTATTGGTATTATTATCATGATGATTATGTGTTCAGCAGAGTGTCTCTCTGTGTCCGAATCCATATTCCATATAATTCTTGCAATTGCAATTTTGAAAATATTTCCTTTACAATCAGAACGATTATTACACCGAATCATTATCAATGGGTGGATTTGCCCAAAATGTCTTTAGCATTGTTTTGAAAATACTTGTTTGGTTTTATGATAAAGCATATCATTTTTTTTTTACCTTTTTTGTCAAAGGTTAACAAGACAGCGGGGACTAGCGGGCATGCAGTATATGACCATGAGGGGAAACGATCTCACGGCACTGCGCGTGCTGTGATCTAAGCCACCGCAACAAGACTGTGTAGCAGTGGCTTGGAGTCGCAGCGCCACAAGGCCAGCCCAAAGCATATAAATGCAAGTTCACATAAAGCATATACAGCTTCTATTGCGTTTTGGGGATATCTCTTGAGCAGTCGGAAATGATTGCATACTTCTAATTTAAAATGGCAGTGACTGCACAGTTGTCCTTAGCTGCAATTATAAGGTAGTGTAGAGCACTCATAGGGCTCTCCACAAAAATCACAAAAATTACCTGAGTAAATATATTTTTCTTTGCTGGGTTTATATGCTCAATCTCCTCAGCCAAGCTCTCAAAAGAAGCAACTGTTCCCTCTCCCGAGGGGAGTTGGGGGCGAGGCGCTCCCAGAGATATGCGTTGTATTGTAGGGCTTTGAAAAGCTCTCAAGTTTGGTGGAAGGAAAGGATCACCAAATAGTGCAGCGGCTGGAATGTTGTGAGCTACAAGTGAGAGTAAGAAAGAATATAGTTGGTGCTTACAGTCACAGAATCACTTCTTATTTACCGGCGTATAAAGTGCTGAAAAAATGCACTCCAGGGAAAGGATACAGTATGTATTTCAATCAAAATGTTCAAAGTCAGAAAGTCAAAGTACCCTCTACCTCTAGAATTGAAGTTAAAGTATTACAGTTTCAAAATGTTTACTAGTATTAACACGTATCAATCAGAACACACACTTTAAGTCAAAGACATACTTTTTAAAATGTGGAAAATTGTAATCCTTATTTTTCCTAGAATGTAGAAACGCTTAATATTTAAATATTTGACTGTTAAAATGGTTGGTTAGTATGATTGGTGTTTTGTATTTTTGTGAATTGTACGTATGTTGTTGCTCTTACAAATGTACATGATCTGGTCTAGAACTGTGTCTATGGCTCATACACTATTTATACAGCGAGTTGATGCTATCACTGCTATTGTTGAGTATTATAGAAAAGTTTTCTGCCCCCTATTGGTCCACGTTCATACAAAATAGTATATAGATTTAATTGATTAGAAAATCATCAAAATGTTCTTATGTGATGTATTACTTTATTGTATAAATGCATTGAAATTTGTTTGTGTCAGAGTAACTTCATTGTTATACACATGTTTTTTAATTATATTATTATATCATTATATTATTTTAAGTTAGGAAATTCAACCAATTCATCTACTAATAGTTTCAATAAACTGCTAGACTCTAATCAGCTATTAAAATAATTGCAGCCTAGAATGGCAGGTAAATGAAGTCCAAAAAATCAGATTCCACTGTTGGAACACGCTTCCCTGTATTGATTTGCTGCTGAGGTTCCTTCAGAGAACAGGGCAGCAAATGTTGTCAAACTGTTCTGTACTGCTGTGAATTGCTGTCAGATCCTCCCGAACCCACCAGTCAATATAATCATTGCAGTGGAATTCAGAGGCAATTCAAGATGCATTGATTCATAATCAACTCAACTTGTGAGCGGCATATAAATCAGGCTGCTTAGCATGTGTGTGCTTGTGTGAGTGTGTGCGCAATGCACTTCTCCTGAGTAGTTGCCACAAAAGTGAGATTCTATCCTTCGGTTCAGACCTGTGCATATGTTGCAGTCATCGCTTGATGGAATAAACAAAGATAAATGTAACACAGCCCTTAGTACTTTCGGATAGGCTGAACGTCTAGGTCTATCCTGAACGCCACTTCCGGTTCCATTTATTTTGCCATGTTTTTGACTATTTTTCAACATGTCTACTCAGTGGGAACACACAAAGATGTGCGCAAGTGGACAGGCCAATGTGTGTGCGAGGGTTGGCTTCAGACATGTTGCACTTTAATTAGTTTTATGTCACTCTCCATCTTTCAAGGAAGATGATGCAGGCAGTCGCCCTGTGTTTTGCAATTGACTGAGGGCGTTGGCGCTGTCTTTGGTGCTGAAAGGGTCAGCCATCTGATTAATCTGATGCCTTGCATTTTTCCGATTTAAAGTAATAAAATGCGGAAAATCATTAAATCCTCTTGCGGGGCTGGCCCCGTGGCGTATCGGTTAAAAATGCTATGTCAAGGCAGCCTCATCTATAGTCTTGTTGCTGTAGCTTTTAACTCCACAGCACACGCAGCGGCGTGAGATTGCTTCCCCTCACAGTCATATACTGCACGTCCGCTCGTCCCCGATCTCTCATCCCTCTTTCACACTAATGCTGTCAATAAAATGAGCAGAGTAAATAACTTTAAAAAGAAAATCCTCCCGCACACCACCAGTTTGTGAACCACTGCTGTAGGATATGGATAAGAACTTGAAAACACAGTTGAAATCAAAAGTACAATGTGTTAAAAATATTTTTAAAAATGTGAAGGTTTAACCCTTTGAGAAGGTTTAAACCTTCTGAGAATAAGTGCATGCAGTGCATTACTTCGGTGTGACAAAATGAACATAATTGAAATATGAAATCAAAAGCATAGTTCAGCAATAGTATGCTGCATAAAATATTTTCAACGTTTACGTACTGCGGTGATGGCGGACAGTGGTGCATTGTGGGAGGCTGCCTATATAACGTGTGTGGTTGACACTTATAAAATAGATTGCACTTTTCTTTTCAGGTAAAGGGTGTCAATATTAGCTGACCAATTAAGCTTGTCAACAATGTACAACAAGTATTTCTATGTGTTTCCCTCCTTAGTTTCCACATAATTTATTTACAGAGGCTGAACAGGATGTGTGGTGGATCAGAAAATCCCAGGCGCAGCCTATTGGATTGCTCAATCAATTAAATATACAATACTTACTTATTGCCAGTTGTCTTATATGGCCTTCAATGCATATGTAAGGTCCATTTGTTTTGATGACTGGGACATCATCAAGTAAAGAAGGGGTGGATGTAAGGTAGTGGCTTAAGTGCATCAGAGAGGTGGCATCAGAGAGTTTGCCTGAGGCATTTTGTCTTGTGGCAGACACCGTAGTGGCCATGCTGCTGCAGCCGCCATTTTGGTATTCAGTTTTGCTTTGCTTCTGAATAGGTGACATCAATCTACAATAAAAAGTCTCAACCGCTATCATCACCAGCCAGTGTGTTCGACTCTCCTTCATATCCCACCCGACCACCATAACTAAACACAACGCAGAGTCCCGGGTGTTGAAAAGCGTAGCGACCTGCACGACGTGGGTTACACATGCATTGGACAACAAAACTGTGCAACTCAATTGAGATGTTCCAAATCACAGATCTCATGGAGATAAAAGAACGCTGCAGACTGATTAGTCAAACCAATAATGGCAATAGTCAAAAGCGGTTCCCTTAAACTTTACGGCTATATAATGTCCTCCCTAATCAGCCTAACATAAAACTCTACAAATAATCAACTTGAGGGATTAGTGGGAGGTAAAAGAAGAAGAGGCAGACAACCCAAACAATGTCTACAAATAACATCTACAAATAACCTATCAACCCTAAACAGAACACTGGATCGACGCTACTGGAGAAGAATGGCCCATGTTGGTGCACGTTCTGCTACAAGCGGAGATAGTGAAAAATGGCGGATTGCTCGATGACTCTGGAGCTTCTATTTTTGTTGCAAGGCAGTGAACTAATCTGGCTCCACTATTCATAAAGATAAGACTGATCACCAAAAACAATTAGTAATGCATTATTGATTGTTGTCAGGTGTGCTGAGAAGAGACAGCTAGGAATGTCCTTCAGGCAGCCCAAGTTTTGTTGGAGTCCCAGGTGAGCCATACCCGAGACTCTAAAAATGGCGTCTCTGCCTGGCACATCTCTCTACCATTGTGCTGACATCTTGCGTTAGGATGTACTTGTGTTAGTATCATTTGCAGCACTGCTGCATTGGGTTGGGAAGACCAATCAACTAGTTAATTTCATAACTATATTCATTCCAAAATGAAGTTACTCAGAGGACAAAACAATATTCAGTGTTTAAAACAAACAAAATGTTGCTCATCCAAAAGAATTAAACACATTTTGTGAATCATTATTTTGTGAAATTACTTTTTGTTGTGTATGGATAATTGCTTGTCATCTTTTCCAAAATGTTTTAATTGTGCTGTTATGCTAGATGTTTAATAATGGCTGGATATGTCGCGGTACGATATTCAACCATTTGCAAACTTTGCTCTGCTAACTTTGCACTAAAGGTGTCATGGGCCGCTCGTCCAGGCGCCGGATTCGTACGTGGATCGCACGAACACAGCTGCGACTCGTCGCACTCAGATCCGGAGCGGCACCGTGATTGGTGCCTTCCCCCTTCATAAGCAGGCTTCGTGCACTGATTCTACGCAACGTCCTGATCTTCACTCGGTGAGAACCGAGGGAGCAGCTTATGATTTAGTATAGTCAGATCTCTCTCTCTCTCTCTCTCTCTCTCTCTCTCTCTCTCTCTCTTTACACTCCTCTTAGCTCTCAGTCTAGTTAGTATTAGTTTCCTAGCATAGCAGTCATCGGGGTAACCGGAGCTTCCTCTTCACTGCTGCAGGAACCTTCCTCTCCGCTTCCACCTCTGGATCCGGCTCACCGGTCCCGGACCAGACCTCGGAGATGAGTACTTTTACTAAGACATTTCTAGTTCGTCACGGACACTGACTCTCCGTGTTTTGAGACTCATATTGCCTGCGTGCAATCGTTGTTGTTTTCATTTGCACTTTGTGTGCTACAAATGTTTTGTGTTTGATTACCTGTGTTGCAGTATACAGATTGACGTCGGGGTCGCCATTAAGTCATCCAACCTTTCACAGTATTCCTGACTGAGTCCTTAATTCTTTATTATCTTTCTCTGTACGAATCATAACACTTTCAGTGCCAATGACCGCTAAAGTCTTAACCTTGTTTATTTCCAAAGAATCCAAAAGTTTTGATACAGTTTGAATATAATTTCTGGATAAATACTATTAGTGGGCCGGCTAACGGACAAAATCATTCAAATTATGATACAAGCGTGAAAATCGGCAGAGTTGCTCTCCAGGGCCTATAGATAAAATCTGTCCATGAAAACAGGTGCAAATCCAAGATGGTGGCCATTTTTCAAGATGGCCGCCAGATTGACCTTAACAATGCCTTTTTTTAGGAGATATATGGTATTGCATGGAAGGGGATTTTAAAATGTTCTATAATACAATACATCTTCTAAAAATTACTGAAATGTCATTCAAAATACTCAACAATACTGAATTTTAGGGGGAAAATAAGCGACATTTGAATCAATTTCAAGTCTAAGTCAAGTCAAATTTGCTGGCCATTTTGGAAAATGGCTGCCATCTTCAACTTATTTTAACTTGTTTTAACGTGTTCCTACTTGTTTTTAACTTGTTTAAGGTCCCTTCTGGAGTATGCATACTCCACTCACGGACATCCGGGTGAAATATAGCAACTCTGCTAAGCCTATTTTGTACAACCATCTTCTCATGCTGAAATGTTTAATGGCTCTGTACTGTCTGTCCTAAAATAAAATTCATTCATTCATTCATCTTGGATTTGGACAAGTTTCCAT
Organism: Bregmaceros cantori; assembly: GCA_900302395.1. Lineage (NCBI taxonomy): Eukaryota > Metazoa > Chordata > Actinopteri > Gadiformes > Bregmacerotidae > Bregmaceros > Bregmaceros cantori. The sequence goes on from OMKY01178546.1 coordinate 12,141, forward strand.
GGACAAATTTTATCTATAGGTCTTAGAGAACAACTGTGCCAGTTTTCACGCTTGCATCATAATTTGAGCGATTTGGCCCAAATTTAGCTTTTAGCCGTCACAGTTTCAGTGTGATGCTATGACCACCGTGAAGCAAGTTCGGATGAATTGTTCTGTGTGTCAGTGAATGAAAGAACATACGTACCAGCGTACCACCTCGTAGAGGCTCTGCGCTGAGTGATGTATTTATAGCGATGTGTATGTTGAGGTCTTAAGAGGCTCTCAAGGCCTCTTAAGAATAAACTTGCGACAGATTATGGGATGTTCACTTAAGTCCCAGAGAGAGAGAGAGAGAGGGAGAAAGATCACTAATCTGTGATGTCCTTTTAGCCGAAGATTATCCTCTAAAACAGAGAGATAGCAGCGAATGCATACAGGAGATACTTAGAAGACGGATGGCGAGCAAGTGTGTGTGTGTGTGTGTGTGTGTGTGTGTGTGTGTGGGGCGAGGATGAGTGTGTGTGTTAATATCATTCAAGAGAAAGAGAGAACGTAGACTAGATAGAGATAGGGAAACTATAAGAATTTGAGCGCAGAATAAGCGCGAGAGACAGAGAGAGAAAGAGGAGAGGGAGAGAAAGAGTGAGTGATGAGGGAGACAAAGAGAGAGGAATATAGATGGATATAGAGGGAAGTAGGAGAGAACGAGAGGGAGGTTTAGAGAGGGTATGTGAGAGAGAGAGAGAGAGAGAGAGACGGATATAGTGGGAAGTAGGAGAGAACGAGAGGGACATTTAGAGAGAGAGAGCGAAAGAGAGAGAGATATGGAGAGAGAGATAGAAGGACAGAATAATGGAGG
>OMKY01178574.1:0-11368 GCA_900302395.1 Bregmaceros cantori
GTAGTCTTCATCAGTCAGGTCCCTCAGCTGGTTCTGCTGGGCGCTCATGGTGAAAATGGGCTGTGACACGAACACAGAAGCTGTGTTGGTTGCTGCAGTGTGTTCACTAAAGTAAGTGCACTGAAATATAGTGCACCATATTTCAGTGCACTGACACGAGTGCCCCATATACAGGTAATACTAAATAGTTGCAGAATGACTCACGTTGTCAGTGTAAATTATTAAGAGCTAGATTAGTAAAATAGTTGATTACAATGGTAACTAGAAGCACTCAGAGATTGCAAACCTGTGTCATAGTGGTACAAAAAAATAGTACTTTTAGTGCTAGCATATGTGTGGCAAGTGTTCGCAGACTGGCCACCGGCGAACATGCTAAGCACTTGCCAACTACATTTCCCAGCGGCCCCTGGACCCGGAAATCTAGTCATGTGACCGCACAGCGATCTATCGGTAAGTTAGTGATTAAGTATGATTATGTTACTTATAGGCTACAGAAATGCACCAAAATGTAATCACTTCTTTCTTTTGTCATTTCCAACAACTTTGTGCTCAACTTTTTCAGTTATCCAGGGGGGAAAAACAACGCGCCGAAAGACATATCCTGCTCCACGGCTCCGCCCCGGCGCAGGTAATAATAACCAAGCCTCAAAAGATTAAAAACTAAATGCAGCATAGCTGTCATACTCACCCAAACCCTTTCAAAGCCTTCTCAGCGCAGGCATAATAGCATTAATTCACTGCTCTAGTGTCTTTACAGCAAAAATAATGGAAATACTCCCACTTTTCAGTGGAAAAGGTGTACTAGTCCTTTAATATAATTTATATTTACAATTTCCCAAGTACATGTCACGGTAAGCAGCGGATTATCTGTCTAGAAGCTATCGCTACAGGGCACTACTGCCTTGGTAAGGCGCTTGGCGCCGCCTCTATTACAGGTGAGCGGGTTGTAATGCTAACGTCCTGTAGGCATTGACGCTCAAACGTTTCACCATTCTTATGAGGTTAGTTGGATCCAAGTATTCTACTTATAAGAGATGGTTTTGTAGCGATTCAAATTGTGTGTTTTGAGTAAGAGCGTTCTTATGCCATCATGCTGGCTTGAATATGCACCGTTCAAGTACACCAAGCATGCACCATACATTCATACACCTATATTGTATGTAGGTGTTGTTTTCTATACAACTACCACCAGGAACCGTAACAGTACATGACTTTCTGCTACTAGACACCCCATCCCTTGCTACCAACCTGATATCCTCCCAGGGTGATGGTGAGCGACACGTCAAGCGGTTTGTTGACCACTCCGGCCACAGACTTGACCAGAGACATGAACAGTAGGGGGAACCAGACAATGCAGATCAGCAGCAGAACGATCACGCCCCCCATCCCGTACTTCACCACGCGCTTCTTCTTCTGACCTCGCGGCTGGGGGTAGCGCTGTGGGTTCAAACACACGCACAGACACACACATACACACATGAACACACACTAAACGCTGCTGAATGCCGACATGCCTGGGAATCGCTGTGTTAAAGGCTGTGGAGCATTATCGCGCAAGTTAGATTTCTTTCGTTTCCCCTTTGCCTCAAATATTTATCAAATGAGTATTTCAATGTTGCGTTCCAGTTGGTGGGTCCGAGATGCCTCACAGCACTGCGTGGAGAACCATGTGACCACGTATGGACCAATGGGGGGGGCCGCATTATCTCGGAGGCACCAACTTGTAGCTTAATGGAACGCGCAGGTGTGCGCAGCTGCACTTGACGACTTGCGAACTGGGAGCGGCTGTTGGCGGGCCACTCCTTATTTTATAATTGTCTTGAAAATTATATTATCGTATCGTATATTATTTTTTTTTTTAAGTTTTTTTTTTTTAGTTGAACCAGATGTGCACGTTCTTTGGTATTTTCTGGTAAATGGTGCGTTGTAGGGGTGTTGGCGCACCTTTTTTAAAAAACTTCCAAATACGAGATTCAAAATGTCAATGGGAGGCACAAACATTTTGAAAGAGTAGTTGAAAGACATTCTAAGAGTAGGAAAATATGTAAACGGTATTATTCCCAGAATACATATATCCTTTTTATTTTAGATTATGAATTGTTATGTTATGATAATGCACGTCCAAACGTTTGCGCAAATTGCGTGAACATGCATGGGACTAAAATAGTGAACAAAGCTAAGCACGTGCGTGGTTCATTCCCTCATTCCACCACTAGGCGCCCCCATCGTCCTTCCATTTGCCTACCAGCAGTGGATATACCGTTTCAGAAATAACTAAGTAAGATTACTTTAGCCATTACTTTTAGCTAACTGCCATTCAACAGCAGAGTGCCAACCCAATTTAGTAAAACCCAACTTCGTTTTCCAATACTCAATTAATAATCAGTGTTGCCACAGTTACTTCAAAAAAAGTAACTTAGTTATATTACCCGTTACTTTCTTTTAAAAGTAACTAAGTTAGATTACTCGTTACTTTATTTTTAAATTAACTAAGTAAGTTACTTTTCATTACTTTCAATTATATTCACTCAAACCTTCTCGAAAAAAATAACTAGCTTCACCAGTACAATAGACACTTTAATGGATGTGAGTTATAATTTACACGCTGTACAGACTTAACAGATGTGTGAACTTCTGACATTTAAATTTGTGATATTTGTTATGTTATGTTGTGTTTTTGTTCAAATTGCAAGTGCATCATTTTTAATGTATAGGTAAACTCCCGGTACTTAAAGTCTCTGTAAAAGTTCTGACAACTTCCGAAACACCGCCTGTGGGTGACGTCACATCAGAGGATTGGTTGTGCTACACAGTCTGTGACGTTACGGAATCCAATTGGCTAACTCACGCGAGCCTCAAAGTCGTCACATGCTCATCTGGACCAATGGAGAGGCGGCATCCACTCGGATAATCCCAGTTGGAAAAGTTATGGAATAAAACATTTATACCGTGCATCGTTTTACTATATAGTGGACGCTGGATTTTCTTTGAGCTAACGCAGGAAGTAACGCAGGGTACACGGGTAAGTAACTTTAATCTAATTACTTTATGATGAGCAGTAGCGCGTTGGATTACTCGTTACTTTGTAGCGCGCTAGTGGCAACACTTAATAATAACATAATTTCACATTATTGCAACAGCATCAAGAACATCATAATTATCGAGTCTATATTATCAGTCAGAAGGAACATTCTGGAACAGTAAAGTGAACTTAAATTACTAGTTATTTAAGATACTAACTTTAATCTGATTACCGCTTTGGAAAAAAGCCATGCGTTAGATTACTAGTTCCTGGGAAAGAAAAAAAGTTAAATCAGAGTAACTTAGCTACTATAACTTAGTCACTGGTTATGAACGATTGCAGGCAATAGCAGGCTTGCACTGCGATTCAGTGGGAGTTGAATGCGAGTGCGCAGCGCCTAGGTAGGGGTAGGAAAAATAAGTCTTGACTTCTTCCTACTCCTTTTGAACATGTCCAGACTTTTGAGTGAATTAGAATTTTGAGTTATACTTTTTACTTTCGAGTTATACTTAGAGATTTACTTTGCCTTTGTCATTTTGATGTTGACCCACAGCTTTGCTGGTTTGATTTACTTTGTGTGTTTTCTTTTATTTATTTGTTTTGCATTGAACGACCTTCTCAATTGTCTCTCATTTGTTTGACATGTTCAAATAAACATTCATTCATTCATTCATTCAATGGCCAGCGATAGCTTCCTAATTTATGCCTGACATTGACCCATTCATTCGGACCAGTGCACCAACTGTGATGGCCTCTGGAGCAAATATTATGTTTGGACCCTTCCCAAAATTGCCCCCCACCACCTCCCCCCCACACACACACACTTACAGACAGACACACACGTGCATCCATCCACACACACATACCACACCTAATTTAATCAGACGGAGCCACTGCCCTCTTCTAGAGGCAAAGTGGAATTGCACGTGTGCAATGGAACGCAAGAAGGAGTGGAGGCGTGTGGAAAGTAGAGACTGGGGCACACCGAGACAGGTCTCCAATTTGCGGCTGTTCCACTCGGCCGGTGTGTGGGGTAAAGGGGAAATTTGAATTCTTCACAGGAGACAGAAGAAACTAGAAGCACTCAGAGATTTCAAACCTGCGCCGTAGTGGTACAAAAAAAATAGTACTAGCAGTAGTGCTAGCAGTATGTGTGGTGACTGACACCACCGGCGAACATGCCAACTACACTACCCAGCGCCCCTTGCGACCCGGAAGTCTGATCACTTGACCGCGGTAATCCGCCCAGCAATCTATCGGTAAATTGGTGATTAAGTATGATTATGTTACTTATATGCTACAGAAATGCACCAAAATTCCAAGAATCAAGAATCGATTCCTCCGTGTGTCATTTCCAACAACTGTACAAAATTTCATCCAGTCCATTTCAGTTATCGAGGGGATGTACCAACGCGGCTGGAGGTGATCGCAGTTTGTAAGCTCATAACAGTTGTCAAACTATTCTGTTACTTATAGGCTACAGAAATGCACCAAAATTTAATCACTTGTTCCACTGGTCAATTCCAACAACTCTACAAAATTCCATCCAGATCTGTGCATAACCTTTTCAGTTATCCTACTGACAGACAAACCAACGCGGCCGAAAACATAACCTGCTTGGCGCAGGTAATCAACATTGATTCACTAATTAATCGCTTGCAGGTCTGGTCATTAAAACAAACCTACAAATTCTGCACAGCTCGTGGAGGCTGTTAATACCTGGGCCAAGTTTACATTGGATGACTGCACAGGAGCGTGAATGAATGGCTCCCATTCACCAACGTGAGACATATATACACATCCCACAGACACACGTACATATACTGCCCATACATGCACATGCACGCAGGCGGCGCGTGATGTTGGTGTGGTTGGGGAGCGCGTCCCTCAGGCCACGGGCCGATCAGCGCCGCCGGTTCGCATACCGTCTCTGGCTTTTCTGCAGTGTCTCCCGCCAACTCTTCATCCCTCACTATCTCTCTCAATAAAGAATGAAAGAAATGGCGCTTGCGCCCAAAAAAACAACTTTAAAAAAAATAGCCATCATCAGGTGCATGTGGGGAACGGCCTGTGTGTCTTTCTTACCCTCTCAGACTCACGCCAACATTTGAGGACGAAGGTGTGAGCGTAGACGTCCTCCACACAGATCCAGGAGGACAGAGACAGGGTGGTGTCGGTCCACACCCAGTCCATGACTGCCCTCAGCTCCGTGAGGAAGGGCACCATGCGGAACCTGCAACAGACAACATCGATCTAACTAGGCGCACTCAGAGAGTGCAAACCTACGCTAAGGCCATGGGATCACTGATGCTAATGCCAAAATATGTAGACGATGTTGCTTATAGGCTACAGAAATGCACAAAAAAATAATTGCGTGTCACCAGTGGTATCCAAGCTCGCTCTTGATAGTACACAGGATTGTAGTCATAACAATAACTATTTTCACGATCTGTCGGAGGTGGTACGTGAACCTGGGTCCTCCAGCATCACTGCACTATCTGAGCTGTGTTAGTTGGTACCACGCAGTAGAGTGGAGACAACTGCTGCGTGATGCTGCAGTTTGTATGCTCATATAAGTAGTCAAACTAGATGCTATTATGTTATCTTACTTATAGGGTACAAAAATGCACCAAAATGTATTCACCTGTTCCGTGTGTCATTTCCAACAACTCTAATGATCTAGATCTGTGCACAACGTATTCAGTTATCCTGACAAAGCAACACGACTGAATACATATCCTGCTCGGCACAGCCGACGCAGGTAAGAACGTCTGTTTCTTTGTCTCGAATGTGGAAGGTTTGGAGGACTTAGCAGTGGTATGGCAGTGTGCACTAAAGTTTCATGCTGTTTGGACATGAAATGTTGGAGATATTAGTAATACTACAACCTGTAACATTTTCTATGGGTTCTGCTTTGGGTTGAATCTGATAACATAATTGTAACAAAATCAAAATGAATAAAGGTCATTTAGTTACTGTAACTTACAGTAGTTACTGACATCCCTCTCTAGGAGCACGCGCCGGTGGTACGAAGGAACATTTTTTGATTTTTTACATTTTCACATTTTAAGTCGCAAACATACAATGCATCACAACGATCAGATGGCTCAGCTGTTTAGCACCACAGAGTTTAAAAAAAAGTTAAGATCAATGTTCAATGTTGAGTTCAGACTAGGTCTTTGCACCCATATTTTTTCCCACTTGGTTCATTCCGAACAGAAACAAAATTATAAATTAATAATAAATTGAGGCTCCCCAACTGGTTAGAACAAAAATATATTATATATATAGTTGTGACATGTTTGGGAACCACTGGTGTAGAGTGATGTATTACCCTTGGAAGAGGAAGAGGTTGAGGTAGTTGTGGCTCTTGGTAAGGAAGTTGCCCAAGACCCTGGTCGGGTATCCAGAACGGATCTGATTGGCCGACAGCCCAAAGTACACACACTTGACAAAGTACCACAGCTGAGCCACGCTGTTGTGACTGAACCTCCTGCGAAGAGATGGTGGGGATACATTAATGCTACGTCCCAATTCACATGTTAGTACTCAACTCAGCCCTTGGGTTTGCGATGTCCCCTTATTTGATTTTAGTAAAGAGCAAAGGCTCAAATCAAGATTACCGCTGTCTGTTGTTGTTGTTGATGAATAAACACATTAATAAACAAATAAATATTTGGCTGAATGTGGTGCATGAACAAATCTTTGTTTAGGTCACTGACATTAGTGTAAACAATGCTGCTCTTGGCGTCCACATGGCAACACGAGAATGGTAAAACGAAAACTTTCCACCTTCAAGGGTGGTTTCAAATCAAACACTCCTCATGGTAAAAAAATGCCGGTGCCATATGGATATGAGGGTAGTTCGGTATGAAAAAATGCAGATAACCATGAAAAACGGCTTAGTGAGGACGGCACCTATGTAGGATCCCAGATAGCTAGGGTACCAGCCCGGACAAAAAGGAAAGTAACATAGATATACACGTATACAAGTGTTATAAACATAAACGTAGCACGGCCATACCTTTCAGTGACAGAAGGAAGGATGAAAAACATCCAGAAATGGATCCCAAACACCAGAATGACCTGGAAGATCAGTTTCCCCACCACTGTCTTCCTCAGATACAGAGCTCTGTCAATCACCATGGTCCCTACACACCCACACACACACATGTACACACCATTAGGGTTGGGCATTGGAAAGGATCTCGATCTTGATACATTCGGTGATACCAGAGATGTATACGAGTCCCGAACTCCCGAGTCCAAGTCGAGTCCAAGTCTTTAGGGGTCAAGTCTGAGTCGAGTCCGAGTCTTTAGGGTACGAGTCCGAGTCGAGTCTCGAGTCATTTTTTTCTATTGTTTAATACTAGCATGCCTTTGCGCGCATGGATGGAAAGGAGACAGAAAAGAATGGATTTTTTTTAAAGCCGAAAAAGAGGGAAAAACTCAAATACTCGTCAAGAGTCATTGACCTAGATTCCCGAGTCGAGTCTGATACTTTAGGGCGCCAGTCTGAGTCAAGTCTCGAGTCCCGTTTTTGGTGAGTCGAGTGACTCGCGAGTCGAGTCTTTTGACGCGAGTCTGCATCTCTGGGTGATACGGAGGTGACTGTAGACTAAGGTGGCTTTCACATCTAAAGATTCGGACTAGGGCCCGCACCAGTCAGGAAGCGCAGTATCAACTGAATTTGTAATTGATTCTGTCTACGTTCCCACTCTTTTCAAAGCTGCGCACCTTCTTTTTCACATGTAGAGTCAGAGGGTGAGCGATAGGTGGCGGTGTTTTGCAACTCACTGTTCCCAACCCGTAGAAGAAGACCGTAGAACGTGTTGCCTAGGAAACCAATAACGGTTAGTCCGTTTCCTCGTTGTTACCTGTTAAAATGCGCGCCTGAATTCCTAAAGTCCGAATCGAGACTTACCTTTTTGCTACAATCTTTGGAGATTGTTTAGTCCACTGTTGAATTCCATTGCATTCTCACCCAAAAATGAACTTCATACTTTTCTGAAAAGTCCAATAGTCCGAATTTAACACTGCAGGTGTGAATGTGACGTAAGTTTGGCAGGGAGTTCCGGTAAATATCCTACCTTGAGTAGGAATTCCGGTGTCTATTTGGGGGGAGAACGCACGTTATTTAAAAACAGATGGTGGTAACTTACAGTGTGCTATTCCACACCCACATGTGCTAGTGCAGATCTGTGGCCCACAAAGTAGTGATTTAATAATCTTCACAACCCATTCCATTTACTCATCTGCATCAGACTTACGAGTAAATGTAGCCGTCCCATTGGTCGAGAAGAACATGTGACCACATGATGGACGGACCAGGAATCACTGCCAATTAACCGAATATCAAATTAGCTGGCGATTAATTCAGCAATCAGTTATTATAATTGGTTGCAGTTCTATATGAAATCCAATCAACCAATTTCTGAATCACCACATGTCAAAGGAAAGAAAGGAGGAAAGATAAAACTGGATGAATGAAATTCTTTAAGGGAGAAAGAGATGAAACATACCAAATTGAATGAGGACCATGACGAGAAAGGCCTCGGGAACCTGGTCCTCTGACAAAGAGGAAGTGATGTCTGCTGCAGCTGAGTGTTTCTGGAAGAACAATGGTTAGTGTTAGATCGGATAAAATGCCAAGTGCGAATCTCAAAAACAATCTGTGTATTTTGTTAGGGTCCCTCCAAGACCCTAGACCCTAATCCCTAACCTAACCACTAACCTTAATCCTAACCTTAACCTCCTAGCACATACCCCTAACCTAACCCTAACCTTAATGTAAACTTAACCCTAACCTCCTACCACATACCACATACCCCTAACCTAGCCCTAACCTAATGTAACCCTAACCTAACCCTAACAAAATAAGCAGATCGTTTTTCTGTATTTCAAATTTACATCACAATATTTAATAAGCCAAAATGACTGCAAAAACTAACACCAAGTACAATTATCGTGAGATAATGTTGACTAAGCTATCATACACTTAAGATATCAATTGTTTATTGATATGGACATTGCAAGTTGCATTGGACAAATCAGAAATTAATCTGCTTTAAGTGCTAATTACAGACACAATTAAAAAAAAATAGGATATTAACAAAATGATGAGATTACAGTTTCGATTCAAATAAAATATATCAATAAAATCAAGAAACCTATAAAAGTGATTCTAATTCTGAAATTGAGTAATCGCACAGTAACTTACCCCGAAGGCCCAGAACCCGAACACAATGATGATGAAGTCAATGGTGTCGGCCAGGAACATGGGAACGTACACGTCGGACACGGCGCTGTATTCAGGCTGCACCAGAGCTCGGAAGAACTCACGGATAGGAGCGTACAACAGCACCCCCCTGAGGAGTGGATGATCATAGAGACTATATTAGTCCAGACAGCAATAGGGCTGTTACACGGTGATGTCACGGCTTGGCGCATACAGTGAAGTGTACGTATACGGTTGCAAGCATATTACCATGGATACATCAATAATAGAAGACTTTTAAAGGGCAACGTTACGCAAATATGAGGGACGAGCGATCACGTTGGAGCCCCACCTTGGGAGGAGATCATTACACGTAGTAGGAGAGGCCTCTGGTGCGTGCACCTGCATAAGTATGCACGCAATCACGCACGCACATCTTCACCTCGCAAATCCCGCCGCACACACATACACACACACACACACAGGGAAGCAGCCCGCGTTGATAAACACACACGTGCGCATGATCTGCTGCTGGACACGGTCGTGCACACGTATACGCGCGCGTGTACACCACGGTCCACTGGATTCTCTACGCGGGTGTACGCGTGCACGACCGTGCCCAGCAGCAGATCATGCACACGTGTGTGTTTATCAACGCGGGCTGCTTCCCTGTGTGTGTTGGTGTGTGTGTGTGCACGCTCACACGCGGCGACTCCAGCGTGTCACAAGCTCCGCCAGGAGGCGGAAACGTAGCGACGCGCTCCACCTGAAATGGCAGCAGGCTTCCTCGCCTGACGTCACGATCTCATTCCTCATTGATCTCTGTCTCTTCGTCTGACTGCGATGCTACCATCAAAATGTCTGCCGCCGCCAAGCCGTGACATCAGCGTGCAACAGCCCTATTGCTTGTAGATGATGTGGAGAGAAAGAGAAAAACTGCATGAGAACAGAAAAGTGTGTACTGAAAACGATGTAGGGAGAGTCTTAATTAAATCACTAATGGCAATCAATTCTTCTTCTTCTTTTAAGCTGAGAGCTATGCAGCAATTACCCCGAATGCATTGACCATATAAATAAAGAAAGGCTATTATGTCTCAGTGATTATGTGTTTGACATCTCTGGTGTGTGAATGAAAAGTATGACAAACTGAATTTATGTGGAATTGAAATCGATTTTTTTTCTAAGTTATTTTTTATGCTGCAACCAAGCAGACATGCAGTATATGACCGCGAGTGCGTCATAGCATGTGCTGTGATCTAAGCCACAGCAACAAGACTTGTTTGTTGGATTGGTACCAAACCGTGTATGTGCACCTGAGACAGATAAAGGAAGAGAGACCGTGAGAGGAAAGCACACAGACCGGTGTACAGAGTAGTTCTTGGTTTTGATGAACATGGATTTGAGCTTCTCCAACACTAGATCAGACTTGCTTGGGTGAGAGCATGTACTGCCTAAACACACACAAACACACACAAACACAAACACACAATAATAGTGGCATCCATAAAATAGCAATAATAATAATAGCAACTAGAAGCACGGTTGTCACCAGTTGTACGCGACCAAGCCCTTAGTGGTATGCGGGATTATAGTCATAAAAATACATATTTCTGGGACCTGCCGGAGGTGGGACATGAAGCCGGGTCTCCAGCTTGGCAGACCATAGAGCTAACCACTACACTTAGCTATGTTAGTACCACACTGTTACTTATAGGGTACAGAAATGCACCAAAATCTCTTGTTACATTGTTCATTTCCAACAACTCTACAAGATGTAATCCAGATCCGTGCATAACATCAGACTTCATAGTGTTTCCACATAACTCATCAATATGACACCAGTATACCCCATGACATCAGCATAATACAATAATATTTTTCTCTGCGCTAGCGCCATTTTCTTTTCTTTCTCATTTTTTATTGACAGCGTATTCGTGTGTGTCTCACCTGCAGAGGAGTTTGCTTTACTGTTGTGTGGAGAGACTGGCTTGTCCGACAGTGGTGAGGAGGCTGGTGTGGAGTTCTGATGGACTGGACCGGACTCCATGGAGACTCTCTGGTCCCAGAGACCATGGCACTGCACAGGGCAACAACACTAACATTATATTCCAGGTTCCATATTTCATACA
>OMKY01178574.1:11388-23434 GCA_900302395.1 Bregmaceros cantori
ATGATGATGAAGTCAATGGTGTCGGCCAGGAACATGGGAACGTACACGTCGGACACGGCGCTGTATTCAGGCTGCACCAGAGCTCGGAAGAACTCACGGATAGGAGCGTACAACAGCACCCCCCTGAGGAGTGGATGATCATAGAGACTATATTAGTCCAGACAGCAATAGGGCTGTTGCACGGTGATGTCACAGCTTGGTGCGTACAATGAAGTAAACGTATACGGTTGCTAGCATATTAAAATGGATACATCAATAATAGAAGACTTTTAAAGGGCAAGGTTACGCAAATATGAGGGACGAGTGATCACGTTGGAGTCCGCTGCCAAAACGCATCGCAACCAATGCGATGCATCCTTGGGAGGAGCTCATTACACGTAGTAGGAGCGGCCTCTGGTGCGCGCACCTGCATAAGTATGCACGCAATCACGCACGCGCACACATACACACACACACACACCAACACACACAACGAAGCAGCCCGCGTTGATAAACACACACGTGTGCATGATCCGCTGCTGGACATGGTCGTGCACACGTATACGTGTACACCACGGTCCACTGGATTCTCTACGCGCGCGTGTACGCGTGCACAACCATGTCCAGCAGCAGATCATGCACACGTGTGTGTTTATCAACGCGGGCTGCTTCGCTGTGTGTGTTGGTGTGTGTGTGTGTGTGCACACTCACACGCGGCGACTCCAGCGTGTCACAAGCTCCGCCAGGAGGCGGAAACGTAGCGACGCGCTCCACCTGAAATGGCAGCAGGCCTCCTCGCCTGACGTCACGATCTCGTTCCTCATTGATCTCTGCCTGTTCGTCTGACTGCGACGCTACCACCAAAATGTCTGCCGCCGCCAAGACGTGACATCATCGTGCAACAGCTATATTGCTTGTAGATGATGTGGAGAGAAAGAGAAAAACTGCATGAGAACATAAAAGTGTGTACATTTATCCTGTAAGTACAATATTTCTATCTATGGATACATTTATTGTTTTCCTGGTCTTTAAATGAAGACGATGTAGGGAGAACCTTAATTAAATCACTAATGTCAATCAATTCTTCTTCTTCTTTTAAGCTGAGGGCTATGCAGCAATTACCCCGAATGCGTTGACCATATAAATAAAGAAAGGCTATTATGTCTCAGTGATTATGTGTTTGACATATATGGTGTGTGAATGAAAAGTATGACAGACTGAATTTATGTGGAATTGAAATCGAAGTTATTTTTGATGCTGCAACCAAGCAGACATGCAGCATATGACCGCGAGTGCGTCGTAGCATGTGCTGTGATCTAAGCCACAGCAACAAGACTTGTTTGTTGGATTGTTACCAACCCGTGTATGTGCACCTGAGACAGAGAAAGAAAGAGAGACCGTGAGAGGAAAGCACACAGACCTGTGTACAGAGTAGTTCTTGGTTTTGATGAACATGGATTTGAGCTTCTCCAACACTAGATCAGACTTGCTTGGGTGAGAGCATGTACTGCCTAAACACACACAAACACACACAAACACAAACACACAGTCAACAATAATAACGATAAAAGATAATAACACTATTAATAATAGTGGCATCCATAAAATAGCAATAATAATAATAGCAAATAGAAGCACGGTTGTCACCAGTTGTACGCGACAATGCCCTTAGTGGTATGCGGGATTATAGTCATAAAAATGAATATTTCTGGGACCTGCCGGAGGTGGGACATGAAGCCGGGTCTCCAGCTTGGCAGACCGTAGAGCTAACCACTACACTGAGCTATGTTAGTACCACACTGTTACTTGTAGGGTACAGAAATGCACCAAAATTTAATTACTTGTTCCGTTGGTCATTTCCAACAACTCTACAAAATGTAATCCAGATCCGTGCATAACATCAGACTTCATAGTGTTTCCACATAACTCATCAATATGACACCAGTATACCCTATTAGATCAGCATAATACAATAATATTTCTTTCGACGCTAGCGCCATTTTCTTTTCTTTTCTTTCTCATTTCTTATTGACAGCGTATTCGTGTGTGTCTCACCTGCAGAGGAGTTTGCTTTGCTGTTGTGTGGAGAGACTGGCTTGTCCGACAGTGGTGAGGAGGCTGGTGTGGAGTTCTGATGGACTGGACCGGACTCCATGGAGACTCTCTGGTCCCATAGACCATGGCACTGCACAGGGCACCAACACTAACATTATATTCCAGGTTCCATATTTCATACACCAGCAGGTTTACTTCACTAAGTTATGGTGGAATCAGATGTCGCAAATAGTTAATTATGGTAAATTATTTGTCCCTTCAATCCTAACTTTATGACATAGACTTCCCAGTACACTGTCTGTCCCTGTACATCAAAATCAAATCAAACTTTATTTATATAGCACCTTTCATGCAGAGCAATTCAAAGTGCTTCACAGCAACACAACAAAACAAAACAACATTAAAAGGAACAATTGACCCACAACCTTCCCAACCCATTAAAAAGCAAGCATACACACATACCCACACATGCGCGCGCACACACACACACACACACACAAGCAGGCGATGGATTTGTCAATAAAATTATAGAAATGGCTTGGCACTGAGAATACACAGCAAGAGAAAACACTGGATTTATGAATGGCGTTCATTCTGGCAAACCATGTAGTAATAGATTACGTGTTTCCACCACACAAAGCCCCAAACGCGCGAAAGAGTGCAAGCACCCCCACCTCTGCCGACGGTGCCCCTGCCACGCCCCCCAACCTCCACCGCCTCCCCGATCCACCACCGACACCTGCACATTCCCTGCAACCCTGATGCGGCCTCCCCCCCGCGCCCCTCTCGCAGCAATCCGAGGCGGCTGACCGGACACCGGTGTCCACCGCTGCCTTCCTCCAGGCCCGTGCAAAGCGCCCCGTCTCTATACGGCTATGAACTCAGCGGCTATAAACTGTGATACAGCAGCAGAATGCAAAAATCCCTTCTTTTGTATCTTTTCTAAACACCTTGAGGATGGACCGGTGGAAGAACAGAGCGAGGAGCTGCAGCAGGTCGTACAGGACGTACGCCTCCTTCTTCTCCACGCCCAGGATGTTGGGAGGGTGGAAGGGCTTGGAGCGTTCCAGCTCCAGCATCTGGTTGAATGGGAAGAACCCAAACTGGAAGAAGTACTTTATCACAATGGTCACCTGGAGAACACAGAGGAGAATCACAATCAGCTGTATTCACCATGTAGGATATAATAATAATAATTGTGCGTAGTTATAGAATATATATCATATTTCCCACACCCTTCTGTTAGGGAAAAAACAAAGACAGCCGCACACACACTCTCCTCCCTGGTCGGCTGGAAGGAGGGAGGTGGGAGTTCCGCAAGCTCTCCTCCCCAGGCCGGCCGGGAGCAATGTCCTCACCGCTTTCTCCCCACTTCTTCTGGACAAAGTACCGAGTTTGAGCATCGTAGCAGCAGACGCCAAAAACACTACACTCAATTTGCCCAATACACTCGTTCGCGGGAGTTCGCTCCTAAACATTTACTTAAATTATTATTTGGAGGCTTTGGAAGCCCAATTCGTATTTGGTGTGAAGGCATACCTCTGTGTAGATGATGGCCGTCATCCAGAACCTCTTGCTGGGCCGCGGGACAGACAGCATGGCCCACAGAAAGACACACACCGGCAGCGGCAGAGTGAGACAGCTGGCCGACACCATGTGGTTGACTATCATCACCAGGTAGCACACCATCTCTGACCTGAAGATAGAGAGGAGGGCTTCAGAATAGGTGCAGTGGGAGCTGCGACTCCCATGAACTAACAATGTATACATTGGTGAACACAAGGTGAAGGTACTGTACAAAGTGATGAGAAGTGGTGTTACCTAGCAACCAGGATGCTGTATAAAGTGATGAGAAGTGGTGTTACCTAGCAACCAGGATGCTGTATAAAGTGATGAGAAGTGGTGTTACCTAGCAACCAGGATGCTGTATAAAGTGATGAGAAGTGGTGTTACCTAGCAACCAGGATGCTGTATAAAGTGATGTGAAGTGGTGTTACCTAGCAACCAGGATGCTGTATAAAGTGATGTGAAGTGGTGTTACCTAGCAACCAGGATGCTGTATAAAGTGATGTGAAGTGGTGTTACCTAGCAACCAGGATGCTGTATAAAGTGATGTGAAGTGGTGTTACCTAGCAACCAGGATGCTGTATAAAGTGATGTGAAGTGGTGTTACCTAGCAACCAGGATGTTGTAGAGGGCGTAGCAGAGCTGCAACAGTTGGGGCTGGTTGGCGTAGAAACGATCTGATGCTTCTAGTTCTTCATTGTAGAACATCCTGCAGCAAGGGTCAATCATTGAATCAAACAACATTTTTAAAGAAAGCCTTCATAAACTAAACTCTTCCTCCCAGTTTCCAATTCAATCCTGTCACTATATCTCTCAATAAAGAATAAGAAATGGCGCTTGCGGCCAAAAAATATCTTAAAACAAAAAAAGAATTAAATATTTTACTAGGTTTTACTGATGCTTCCATCGGCTTTTGGGGGTATCCCTCTAGCATACCTCCAGTTGTAGAAGTCATCGACCCTCAATACTAGAATTAAAAAAAGCTTGTTGTTGGTATTATATTGGTATTACCGCCCATAATCGGCTCATCCCCACACACACACACCTGTTCTTGAGCAGGTCGTTAGCAGTGAGCTCTTGGGGGCGTGGCTGGGGCAGAGGCGACGTGTGGGTTGCTGTGTCGCTGGCCTCCAGCCCCAGAGCCTGGCTGTAGGAGGGGGGCAGGTGTGAGGGCTGAGGGGGCTCTACGTGCCCCCCCTGCTGGATGAGGTCTTCGCAGCTTCGCACCATCCTTAGACACAGACAAAGTTGTTAGGGTTCGCTCTTGCTATACATTTTAAATTTGGATTGTCTGAAGAGAGAGAAAAAAACTGCAGTTTTTAAGGAGCTCATAATGTTGCCCTACTGAAGTGGAAATTGTCTGTTGTGCGTACTGTTCCTCCCACAATGTGGTCACCTTTGAGAGGAGGCATATTTGAGAAGTGTACGTCACCGCGAGTTTACGGGTTGACCCTAAACCTAACCCGCAACCCTTCCCCTGACCTTCAGTTAGAGCTGTGTAAAAAATCAATTTGAAATCGAAATCGGATCATTTGAGTTCTGAATATTTTTGAAAAAGTGAAATCGTCAAATCTTATTTCCTTTTTAACATTGATTATAATGATTTTGCTGGTCTGGTTTCAAGTTATATGGGTGAATAAAATGTATATAAATTGATAATTGTATTCATCCTAAGCCAAAGGTTGAGTTGTCTCTACTTAATTACAACAATGGACAGCATTTGCAAAGTTTGAAATATGAAACTTCTAGTTTTGATATATTTTGTCCCTTTTCTCCAAGAAAACGGAAACAAATCGAAAATCGAGATTTTAAAGACACAAATCGGGATTTTATTTTTTGGCAAAATCGTACAGCCCTACAATACACACTGGTGTTTCAAAATGCAGCAAACATTCTGGTTGAGCCACCCACTATCCTGCCACAGTTAGGGAAAGTGAGGCTATGGCATACAGCTCACCATTTACAACCGGGTTAACCAAAAGTCTACAAGACAGCTCTCGCTCTGTGGTAAAAAAAAAGTGATGGGAAAGAGTTTTTCAGGATTATAGACTGGGAACAGTGCAATCCAGCCTCTAAATAAAATCTTAATGTGAAATCTTAATTGTGGATTTCATGCAGAAAGGACAAAAACGCTGTCAAAACACAGAATGTCATTTTTACATATATTGATTCATTGTAAGATTACCCCTGTTGTACCCAGCAAAAGCTACAAGCTTCCCTGCTAGAGCCCGAGAGAGATGAGGAAACTGAGACAAAGCCCGGTTCTGTCCCCGCATCCGTCGGGGCTGTTTTGAGATCAGGTAGGCCAGAATGCCCCACACCTGCACTATGCTGACTCAGAAAAGTATCCCGAAACAAATTTCACATCAATTTTAGTTTAGAAAATGATGTGAACGTTGTTCAGATTTGGTATGAAGTACAGAGAGCTAATCCTCCATCTTGGAATTAATTATATAGCATATAGTTTTTAATTGATAACTGAATCAGCTAAATCAAAGTGTTGCCATACAAAGGACTAGCTCAATTAATGCCTGAATGGCCAACATCGGAAATACTGAAAACACCCTCTGCCCCCTCTAAAGTACACTGAGCAGTGAGCACTGATATCTACCAGTATGATGGCTTGCTGATTGATCAACGCCTGCTGCTGCTGATTAAAGATGTCCTGGTCGCCCCCTACAGGACACAACAAGAGAGACAAAACGTGAGAAGGGCTGGCATTTGCAAGAGACCAAACTAACACTCTCCTTGGGCTTAAAGCCTGGTAGGCAATTGTTACTCAGTGCCTTACTGGGGCTATTGCCCCCTGCTACTGCTAGCCTCTGGCGATGGCGCATAGTGCCGAAATCTAACAGCCTTGTTACATGTTTGTGCATTGTCTCTATGTCTAGCACCTGTACCAAGAAAAATTCCTAGTCTGTGATGTTGTATCATTGACAATGGTAATAAACTTCATTCTGATTCTGAACCTGATCCAACTGGAATTAGTTCTGATAGAAGTATACAGTATATACCTGGCATGGCACCCAATGAGCTATGTGGCAAAGTTGCCCCAGCACTGCTTGGGGAGGGTAATGGGGGAGGAATGCTGGAGGAGGGGAAGTCGACATGTGAGGGGGGCAGGCGGCTGGAGGGTGGGGAGGTTGGCGGGGACAAAGAGGAGAAGTCGGAGTCTGGCGCCGGGTGGCGATGGGGTGATGATGGAGGAGATGGGCTGGGATAGTGTGGCTCGGGTGGAGGGTGGATGGGGTAGCGGGGCTCGGGCGGAGACTGGCTGGGGTAGCGGGGCTTGGGGGGTTGAGAAACGGGTTGATGGGGCTCGGGCGGAGTCGGAGGTGGAGATGGAGGAGGTTCCTCCTGGTGGCGGTGGGGTGGCATGGCAGGAACCGGAGGCATCATTCCTCCTCCCATCGGCAGCACGGGCACAGCTAGGAGCCAAGGACTCATGTTAGCCCTGCCATCATTTTATTACAAAATGTGGTGTGTTCATGTGCATGCTCCGAAATCACCATGATTGCAGCATATTATAGCTCTTAATGTTGGGTTAACATAACATTATATTGGGCTAATATGTGCTTATTGATTAATGATTGACTGATTGATTTTAGTGCTAGCATTATGTGTGGCAACCCATTACCATTACAAGTGCTTGTAGAGAGCGTGATTGCGAATGATGCCACTGGCAAACATGCCAACTACATTTCCCAGTGGCTTCTGTGACCTGGTGTTCTATCGGTAAATTTGTGATTAAGTATGATTATGTTACTTATAGGTTACAGAAATTCACCAAAATGTAATCACTTATTCCGTTGGTCATTTCCAACAACGCTACAAAATTTAATTTCAGATCCATGCACAACTTTTTCAATTATCCTGAGGACAGACCAATGCGACCAAAAACATAACCTGCTTCGTGACGCAGCACCTGTAAGGAAACTATCTAGAAATAAATGTAATAATTAATTATTATCAAAGAATTGCATCAATTATTGTCGCCAGTTGTCGAGCTGTGCAACGGTGGCCGACACAACCTCCTCACTGTATCAGCAGAGTAGAACCTTGCAGTGATGTAGTGGACCACATAGAAAATACTACACATGGGGCTGGCCTTGTGGCCACATCAATATAGTCTTGTTGATGCGACTTAAACGCAGCACCGTGAGATCATTTCCCCTCATGGTGAATCACTACACGTTCGCTTGTCCCCTATCTCATAATTAATAAGTTGAATAATTGTTACAATGATCCGCGACTAGTCAACTACTAATATAATTGTTATTTGCATCCCAATTGTCAAAAACATCGCTAATGTTGTTTCCATCTCAATGTCTGGTCTACCTAGCAGGGTGAGAGAGGACCAGGTGACCCAGAGCGACATATGGTTACAATTAATGTAGCCTACTACATAATGCATGAAGTATAAGAGTTTTTTTTTTACCCCACTAAAGGGCACCTTGTAGGTTTAATTCAGCCACAGTATTATGGTGTTCCTGAATAAACCCAGTAACAGTATTCTAAGGCACACATGGCATCACTTTCAACACAATAATACAGTATATTTTAATGTTTTTATTTTAGATAATAATAATAATAATAATAATAATAATAATAATAACCTTTGCTATATGTTTTATACTGAAAATTATGACAGTGGTTTCATCGATATGATGGTGTGACAATTTCGATATCGACCAAGGCTACTTACTGCACAATACATTATTTTAAAAGGTGTAAACATATATATATATTATGGAATTAGTAGCATGACACTGGTCTTAATATATATCTGAACTGTATCACAGGATGGTCTGAAGAGACCGATATTGAGAAAATGACAAACAAACAAACAAAGTAGCATCAACAAACTGGTTTAAAGAGGCTGGTCTCACAAGCTATTCTCAACTAACCAGATCACCAAAGTGGTGTCAACAAGGTGATCTCAAAAGACTGGTCTCATGTGATTAGACTCAACAAAGTGGTCTGGTCTCAGGAAACAATCAGCTGACAACTTTTTTCTAAAGAAATTGGTTCAACAGGACTAATATCAAGAGACTAATTCAGTAGGATTAGCCTCAGTGAAACTGGTCCCAAGTTGTATGCTCTGATGTGTCAGTGTCCAGCTGATGTTCATATCTCCAGAGTGTAAGTGTCTGTCGTACCTCCAGGGTGTATGCCGGGTGGGTATGGATGTCTGCGAGGTGCTGGGGACCCCACTCCTCCAGATCCTTTCATCCTAGCCGTCAGACTGGCTGCCTTCTCTACCTCCTGACACACACACTCGATTTAACTACTATGTTCAGGGCAAATATGCTCTGAATATGTCTAGCCACCTCTATAGCCAAATGGACATGTGAGGGATGGAAGTAGGCAGTGTATGGCAATGTGACAGAGACTAAGAGGGAGATAGAAACAGAGGGGAGAGAGAGGTAGAGAGGAAAAACGAGACAGAGAGAGAGAGACTAAGAGAGAAAGGATAGAATGAGGTGGTTGATTGTGTGTTGATTGATGTACTCAACAGGCGGAGAAGGGCTTTGTGGGAAGAGAATACTTCGATGCTGGCACACGAGTACACGCGCGCGCACAAATGCGCACAGGCAGACAACACTTCAGCCGGTCACATACATATCAGACAATCTCACACACATGCGCCCAAACTCACGCTCACACACACAGACACGTTTCAGTTTACGTGGGGTCAGACTACAGATAAACTAGGTACGGAACGTACAGTAGAGGGTTGCCACGTAACCTTAGCTGAGTTCCATTGATACGCTTCAGGGGTTCAGGTGACCCTAACTACATAAACAGGAATAGTCTGTATACTGAGCTCAAAATGTAACATAGCTGCATCTACAGTCCATAGATGTAGTGCTCAGGGGCGCAGGAAGTGGGGTGCTCCGGGTGTTCCAGCACCCCCCTCTAGTGGACAACAGACGCAACACACTTTGCATTTTTCCCCAAGCTAGCTTAATCAATCAATCATTATGTCCCATTAAATGCACTTATTATGAATACATGTGAGTGTCTTGTTAAATATAAGCTCATGGCCTTGTTGATAAATAAGCCAGACAGCTATTTCTCAGTTATTAGTTCAGTCTCGTGAGTGTTTGATGCCGCTACTATAAGCGCTATCTGGTATGAAAGTGTTATGCCGCACTTGTTGAATAGATGAGGTATGTTATAATAAACTGTTATTTAATAACACATCAATGATTGATCAATTAAAGATACATAGTCGATGCAGTAGCATAACATTTCATTTCATTTCATTTCAGGCTTTATTTTGAACATGACAAAAAAGACAACAAGAACAAACAATCAGTAAATCAAAAATTATCAAACAACTAAACAAGCTGAACAAACTGAACAAGCTGTCATGTCCAAAAAGGAGCAGGACGAAGCAAAACTGCCTATTTAATCCCCACCCCCCTCACCTTCACCATTTAGCAACACCTCACATGAATAATAGCACACCAAAGGAAAATGTAAACCAAACATAAATAAATACTGTGAAAACACAAATTATAATAACCTTGAGAGCCCCTAAAGCATATCAAAGAATGTCATACTTTTTGAAAACCATTTTTTTTATACCGCAATTTGAACTAGGTCATGCTTGGGCATCGTTTGATCTCCACTCCCAAACTGTTCCACATCCTCACTCCACATATAGGGATCGAAAATGCTCGTAACATTGTGCGTACAGCCAGATGCTTTAAGTTGTTAACCCCCCTCCAATTATAACCTCCATCCCTGTTAAAGAACATTTTCTGGATATTCCCAGGAAGTAATTTGTTTGTTGCTTTATACATGATTTCTGCCGTTTGAAATTGTACCATACATCAACCAACTGAGAAAATAGTGAGAAAAACTTCATTTGGTCCGTGGTGGCGTGATACGATTACATACAGCACCCCCCACTTCATACGACTTCCTGCGTCCCTGGTAGTGCTACAGCCTTGGCAACTGCCGCCAGCAAAAGGAGCTGGTCTCCACTCCTAGCCAGTCTGGGTATGAGTTTTATAACCATCCCAATCTTGTCGGCGTCTGTGTACGTCTCACCTGGTTGCTGTCGGACAGTACGGGCTCAAACAGACTATCCAGGTACCGGTCCATACCTCGTTCCCGTGGAACCGGGCCCTCACTGAATGCATCAGAGTCCACTGTACACACACACACATACACAAATCTCCACAGGGTCATACAAAGTCATTTTATTTTTCATTTTATTTTTAATGTTTTTTCCAGCCAATTCAGGCTGTTTTTTTCCAAGCTTTATTTATTAGGGTTAGTGGAAACAGGTGAAGATGGCGGGTAGACATGTGGGAAATACGTCGGTGGTGGGATTCGAACCACCAACTCACCGCGCCATTAAGGCATATGCGTGCTTTCCAGTGCACTGCCTAACCGACTGAGCTACTGGGCAGCACTTTTTCATTCATTTAACACTAGACTACAAGATGCCACAGAGCAAGCAAAATTAATTAGAAGTCAACGTCGCCACCACAAGCCACTAAGTGACAAGCCACACATGCCTCTAGTGAAGTGGTACCGCATCTGTTTTCACCAGGGCTTGAAAACAAAATTATTTTTAAAACGTTCCGTTACGAACGTTCAGGCAGGACTATGTTTAACGTTTTTGGTGGCCTCTCAAACTTCAGTGCAACTGTATTAACGCCATTACGCCAATTCTTCGTCTGTCCACAAGATGGAGATAGTGAAAGTTTCATGGAAGTTGAACCAGAAATAGTCTGATCAAAGAATAGACATAGGATATGTTCAAATATATAGAGAATGGAAAAAACGTTTTTAACCGGTTTTGTGGATTTCATAATGTTCTGTTTCTGTTCTGGAACATTTGAAGACATTTTTTTTGTTTCCGTTTCCGGAGCCCTGATTTTCCCCCTCTGGCAGAAGATGAAAATGTTCACCTTTGGATGCTTGTAGCTGTACAACAAACATTGTAGCTGACACAAAATCCTCATCTGCACATATGTTGGGCCTGTGTGTGTATGAGTGTGTATGTGTGTGTGTGAGCGTGTATGTGTGTGTATGAGCGTGTTTGTGTGTGTATGTGTGTGTATGAGCGTGTGTGAGTGTGTATGAGTGTGTGTGAGTGTGTATGAGTGTGTGTGAGTGTGTATGTGTGTGTATGTGTGTGTGTGAGTGTGTGTGAGTGAGTATGTGTGTGTATGAGCGTGTGTGAGTGTGTATGAGTGTGTGTGAGCGTGTATGTGTGTGTATGAGCGTGTGTGAGTGTGTATGAGTGTGTGTATGTGTGTGTATGAGAGTGTGTGTGTGTGTGTGTGGGTGTGTGTGTGTGTGTGTGTGTGTGTGTGTGTGTGTGTGTGTGTGTGTGTGTGTGTGTGTGTGTGTGTGTGTGTGTGTGTGTGTGTGTGTGTGAGTATATGGCCTGAGGCATTCACTGCCACTGAAATGACGCAAG
>OMKY01179000.1:7322-18440 GCA_900302395.1 Bregmaceros cantori
CACTGCCGGCGGGACCGCAACACGCCACAAAGAATCAACTTCAATTTGAGGGGCCACAACAGTGAGGTACAATGAACATATTGGCTGTGGCCGAAATCGCTCCCTGACCCCTACACTCCACGTAGTGCGCTCACTTATAGTGCACTCAACACCAACGACCAAGATTTCAGACACTAGAGTCGGCACCATCAAAATTAGAACATTATAAAATAGTTAGTTTATAGTTATTTGCAGTGGTTGGTCGCTCTTGACTCCTACCGTGCCATTTTTTGTAGTTTAGGTAATTTGTGGTTTATATTGCTTGTTCTTGGGTACATTGATGCTCACTACTTTGTGCATTGTGGGATACTTTGAGTGCCCTATATAAATTACATGGTAAAAAGTATTCGGACACCCCTACATGCCTAAATGGCGTGCGCCCAATATAGTGCACTATGTAGGGAATAGGGTTAGTGATTTTGGACACAGCCCATGTGTAAAAAAAGCGGAGGATCATGGATGTTATTATGGGTTTTCTCCGGGTGCCCCATTTCTGCCCACATACAAGTCCAACGCAGACACATTTTGTTGTACATTCATATCATTACGTGTTTATCAAATGTAACCAACATGCTAATGCATACCTTATCCTGTGGTTTGCTCAGGCTAACCTCGCTTAGCTTATCTTAGCAGCCTGTTTGCTGACACCCGGATCTGTCCAGTATACATTAATCATTTGCTGCAACAAATGACCACATAGAATGAAGACACTATTGATGAAAAACACTTCCGGTGTCACTGTGCTGTTTTCTACAATGTATGAAGATGCACACGCCCACCGCGAAAAGGATGGCGTGTGAATGGTGAGAAAAAAAAAATACACTAAACACGGCGTTGGCCCCCCAGACCACAGGTTGAGCAGTGCCGCGGGTTCTCATACCCTCTCCGGCTTTTCTGCAACGTCTCCCCCCTACTCTTCATCCCAGTGTCTGATTTAAGCCTGTCACTATCTCTCTCAATGAAGAATGAAAAACGGTGCTTGCGCCTAAAAAAATTACTTAAAAGAAAAAAAAACACTGGAACAACATATTCCATTCAAACTTTTGTCTCGGATTTATGAATGAATGCAGCCATCCTATTGGTCCAGAAGAACATGTGACCAGATCTGTCAGTAATATGGAGTTTTATTTGTTGGTTGAGCGACAAATTTAGCCACACAGGCTACCACACCACTGACCGTTTTTCCTGTAAAACAGCCAGTGGCCAAAGGGGAGGTGTAAATTCAGTAGTTTGAAAAAAAGATTTAAGATTTCCATTTATATAGCACTTTTCTACCACCACAGTGACACTCAAAGCGCTCTACAGTGACCTCTCAATCACACAATCACACGCCAATGGCGGCTGCTGCCAAACAAGGCGCTCGCCACGACCCATTGGGGTTCAGTGTCTTGTCCAAGAACACTTTGGCATGGAGACTGTCGGAGTCGAGATTCGAACCCCCAACCTTTTGGTTTTCAACCCTCCAGCCATTGGAACGGCCGCTCTACCAACCGAGCTACAACCACCCCTCATATTTAACTGTGAGGAGTTCCCTAAACTAAACTTTAATGAGCTCTATCAAATGTACCAACTTCCAGTCAGTTCAGAATTCCACCAATGACCTTGTCTCTTACAATGGAGCTGGGAGATTTGCTCTTATTGATCTGACAGCCACTGCGTTCGTCTCGTCCCAGACTCAAAACAGTGTCTGTATACCTTTCTATTTACCGTCTTTATCACCGTTTCTCATTATGCCGGTTTTGTGCCTGGCCTGTGTGCATGTCTGCTCGTGTTTACCTACCCTGCGGTCTGAAGTGCTTATGTCTGAAGTGCTTGTGACATTCAAATGAAAAACTAATAGACTTACCTTTGTTACTTTATCCAATAGAAAAATACAATTCTCGTGCTCGCTGTAGCCTCCTTTATTCCACGACTTCAGGTGCAGTGTTTTTTCCATCCTAGTTGGCATGCAATATATGCAGCCATACTAAAAGGGAGATAGTGAAAGTCAACTCTTTCAGTACAGGAAACACAAACTTACTGCCAAACACATCAAAATACATATTTTCAGAAAGTAGAATATTGTAATCACAAATTGTCCTCTTGTTTTTCGTGCTTTCCATTTACCCCAATACAATGGACGTGAAGTGGTAAGGTATACCACTCCCAAAATGTCTGCCGCCCCCAAGCTGTGATGTCATCATGCCCAAATTCTATCCGCGCGCAACACTCACTTGTTTTCACGCATACATATAAAGTTATTTTTTTGGCCATAAGTGCCATTTTTCATTCTATATATAGAGAGATACTGACAGGATTAAATCGGAAACTGGGATGAAGAGTCAGGGGGGAGACTTTGCATAAAAGCCAGAGAGGGGATTAAAACCTGTGGCACTGCTCGACCTATGGTCCGGGAGGTGGGTTCTATAACCACCGCGACCCCGGCATAGATACCATTTTCAAAGTAATGCTGCCTAGCGTGCCAATTATGCTGAAAGGGAAAGGAATTATGCCGTGGTTATGGGTTGGGGAAGTGCATCTCCACTCCAGATCTTTCTGCAAAAATCTAGCAGCAGATGGGTGTGTGTGAGTTGGGAACTACGGATGTATGCCAACATAGACACACACATGCACACACAAGCATACACAACACAGAGAGTAAACTGAGGACAGCAGACACGTGTGGCTGCTTGTTTGGCGTTGGCTTACAAAGTGTAGCAAACGGCCCGACTCGCCTCGGGTCAGCATCGCGCACGTCACTGGTATATGATAGAGAGCCGTGACGCGAAGCTGCCACTTTGTTGCAGCGAGCACATCGACAACACACGACAACACACTGTTCCGGTCGGACAGGTCTGGTGTGCCTTGGCAATATGCGGCAAAACAACTGTGTTAAATAATGTGGATGGGGAGGATGAGTCGTCAGAGTGTGCGATTACATCATGAATGTTCCTTCGATAATTGAGACGTCTAATTGCGCCGAGCGCAGGCATGCCTGGACATGATCTGTTCGTCCTCCGTCAGCGTCGTTTTTCGCTTATATGATCAGAGGGTGACGCTGCAAGTTTATGACCATATAGACGATATACAAAGAATGCATAGGGGACAAAGCAAACTTGTCTGGCGCCATTTACAATTCAAGTTACTTTTCAATGGCTTGATCCGAATCAAAAGTTACGTTTCTTTTCAAGTAGTCTGGTTTACTGTAGTCACAGTTCTCAAAAGGAAGAAGACAAAATAAAAACAAATGGGTCACGTAGAGGTTTACGTGCAAAACATTGGGGGAGTCATTTTGTCCCGCCGTTCTGTTGGTCACTTACGGTTCCTAATTGTTGCCTAGGCCAACTCTTGTACTGGTCCGAGGTCCGAGCACACAAAACACACAAAACTCACACCTGTTCAAAATCCGACCACTAGATGTTGGTGTGTGACCAGTTACACATCACCCCCCTCACTCTGTTCACAATTTTGTATAAATATTGATGGAATACAGTCAAAATCCGACTTAAAGTTACTCACCGAGTGGTCACATGTTGTTCTGGACCAATAGGTTGGCTGCTTCTTTTAGTAATTCCAAAAGGAACGAGAAAATGGAACGAGCTACACTGATTATTAAATCATGCATTCGTGGGTCACAGATCCGCACAAGAGCATTTGGGAATGGAATAGCACACCGCAAGCTACCACCATCCGTTTTTAAATAATGCGGTAGGTGTGTATTGAAAAATAGTCCAGAACGCATCAAAACAGCCAACCGAGAAGAACAGGTGATGAGGCTGTGGTTGGATGCAACGGTCTAGCCGGCTGCACGCACCGACCCAGCCCCTGAATTCCTATTGTTATTGTTGAGTGTGTGTCATAAACATATAAACACGCATACAAAGAAACTGATTAATAAATGGAGCTCCTACCACGCCATGGCTGGAAGCAGAGGCTGCTTCCCCTGACAGGGCGTCATGTGACGCCTTCATCATGGCCTGTGCTGTGCATGTTTGGACAGCGCTAATAAAAAAAACTATCACCCACACAAGGCCCATTGTCTTCCCCCTGCCGTGTCTGTGGCTTCCCCCAGCGTTCAGCGGGAAGTGTTGAGTGAGGTGTCGAGTCCACAGCCACCGTACCAGTGAACTGGTGACATACAGGTGAACAATCAGGAGCGGGGAAGGTTGTAAAAAAAAAAGGGGGATAGAGAGAGGGGGCCTTTAAGAAGACAAAGGATGTGCAGTGTTTGGTTATTAAGAGAGTCAGCGGTGCAGGACTTAGGGGGCTTATGGGCATTTTGAGCAATACAGCCTTGAATACATTTGTGTGAGTTAGACAACAAAACTCAACGAAGAACTCCGCAGACTCACCTCACTCAATAATGGTGATGATAGAAAGCAGATCTCCAAAAACTCTACGGGCTAATAAATACTTTTACTTAATGCTGGCGTTAGCTGACCGCTACTAGGTTGCTCTGTGTTGCACTATGTCCCACGTCCCCATCCCCCTGCACCAATACCTAGAAATATTCCTAGTCTGTGAACTTGTATCAAACTTGTTTCTGATTCATACCACTCCCAGATCAGCGCAACAAAAACCCTTGAGCGATTTGTAGAGGGTAAAAGAAGTAAATGCAGAGAGCCCAAACAATGGCATGACAAAATCTACAAATGGTCAGGACTTCATCCGCTGACCCTAAATAGAACTTTAGGCTAGGTAATAATTTATTTTATTTTTCAATACTATTATTTTTTTTTATGATGTTGTTTGTCTTATATGAATCGTAATGTCCTATGAGATCTATGAATTATTTACCCCAAGAATCATAATTTCTAATGAAAAAACAAAACAGACCACCACCATGGTGGTCTCAAAGCTCACCTCACAGAATGTGGTTGTTCATGAACAGCACGTAAGCCTCCTGGACCCTCAGCCCTTTAAAAGCCAAACAGGACCGAGCCAATGACATCTTTTTTTGTGTGGGGTGGGGGGCGAGGGGGTACCGTTAATGCTGTCAGGCTTTACTGCCAACTGGGAATGAGGTTCAGGCTGTGAGGTGCTTTGTGGAAGTCTGTTCCTGCTTGATAACGGCTGGTCTGCGTAATTTCACACAATGAGATGATGACATACTGAAGGCTGTGCTATGACTTGTCTGCCATTGCTGGCACTTGGATTCTTTTCTATAACATTTGATGATTTAAAAATATGTATATGTATTCTGAATCACCATTAAGGCCCATTTATACCCTCTGTTAATAACAGAAACGGACACTTTCATCCAGTTCCGTAGGGGGTTTAATCCGTCAGTTTGTCCATCGCTACATTTTTCTCTGATGACTTACTTGTACTGAGTAGATTTCCAACAAAAATATCTATACTTCTACTCCTTACTTTTCCAAAAAAACAGGGTTGTTACTTTTTTGCGCACCGATGGTAGGTGGTAGGGATATGTATTAGCCGGGCGAGCCAGAACCAGCGCATCGTCCACGCATCGCACATCAGTAGATACGTGGACGATTCGTTGTTTCTGGCTCTCCAGGCTAGATATGTATAGTGTGAATGAGCCAGGGCGATAATAGGGGACGATAATGCCAACGGATGTTAATTTCAAGGTTTGGCAGTGGGATTTATGAACCTTAAGTAAAGTAAGTTAGGCTAAGTTTTTAACAATTTATTCAAACATTCACACATTGTAAATTGAAAAACTGCATTTTATATACAATTGTATCAGTACTTTGCAGTCATACTGAAGTTGTTTTTTAACAAATGTATTTACTTAAGTAAGACATTTGGGTACTTTTGCCACCTCTGCCTGTCGGCTTAACATAAACTTCATAATGAAAGCCCATCGGTGAGGATACCTGGAGAGGCTATTAAGGGGCCCGTGGCCTATATCGCTGTTAGACAGCAGTCGAGGGAAATCTGTGGCCTAGTTCCCATATTTATTTCCCTGCACCAGCTGGAACTCCCCCTGACATTGAAATCCATTTAGAAAAATGCTTCATAAGAACATAAGAGCTGGCTGGGTTCTTTGTTGGAAGCCATGAGTTAATGAATGGGATCTTTGTATTGAACATATAAAAACAAACATACAACACATTGAGAAAACATTATTAGAAAATGCCACAGGCCAAGTTTTGCAATTATGTGAACAGCAAGATCAAGTATAGCCCAATTCGCACCGGACTTTTATTACCTGTGGACCCCGAGTAATTCGGAATAATTGCGGAGGACGTCTGAGTTTTATTTGACGGGCGAATGCGCAATGTCTGCGATTTGCAAAGTAATAATTCCACTGAGAGTTACCTACTGTGATTCGGTGAAACACCACAATGGTTTGAATTCAGAATTTGTTTAACTTTGTTAATACCCACACACGTGTCTGTGTATGTGTGTATATGTGTGGGCAAGTGAAAATACGGCACATGTGTCATACTGTCTTTTAAATTGAGCAAAAGACAGGCTTTTACTAATCCTGTCAGAATGCACGACCAAATAACACAGAAGTCGGGGGGTAATTGTGAATTATCAGAGGTCCCCACGTAATTCAATGGCAGTGCGAATTGGGCTTATGTCTCCAATCCCATTTATTTCTCACAAAGTAATTACAATGGATATTGTTTTTGTTTTTTTTTGCATATTATAAAATAAACAGTAAACACAAACGAAAAAATGAAATGTATTAAAGACAGACATTACAGAGCCATTAGTCATTGCAACATGGTGCATGAGACAAGAGATGGAATTCACAGATGAAAACATAACCACGGTGGATATTTGAGGCGATCGAGATCAGAACACGAAAGCAGGATGTTATTAACCGCAATGAGGAAACACCGTCAGAGCAGGTTGTATTGAAGTGGAGCTATGTGTATGTGAACGTTCCACCCAAACGCAGCCAGCACTGTCACAACCTCCAGTCTGATGCTGGCAGGAGTTACTTGCTGAGACGATTAGCAAAAGTTATGGAGAATAGTATCAGTTATATTGTCATTGACACGTTTACAGACTAAGATTTTTCTCCTGAGTAACTGGTAAACAAAACAAAGTACAACAGAAGTTCAAAGGAACACAAATAGTTCTTAGCACAATACAACAGTCTTTCAAGCAGGTCATTCCATCCATATATCAATGATTCACCCACAGCCACACCAAGAGAGACACCACTTGAGCAACCACAATACTGATACGTTGCCCAACTTTCTTTCTTCATCTTCCTTTTTGAAATTAAATTAACTTTCTATTATTACCGTCCATCCATCCCCATTCACAAACCAGCAAACACATTTGGCGGGTAGTTCTGATAAGAATTCTATGCTGAAATTGACTTCCAGTTTCGTTATGTCGCTGTGTGCAGACTTGTTTTTGAACTTGTATATTTAATGGCAGGACACACCTATTGCGTTATTTAAAAAGGATGGTGCTAACATGTGCTGTGCTATTATTCCACACCAAAGGCTCTAGTGTGGATCTGTGTCCATTTTTGTTCAGCTTAGCAGTGAATGCAGCAGTTACGCGCCTGCATTCCAACATCTCTGTATAGTAATATATATATATTTTTTTAAAGTTATTTTTTCCGGCGTCAGCACCGTTTTTCCATCTTTATTGGATAGGATTAATCGGAAACTGGGTTGAAGAGATCGGGGCTAGACATTGCAGACAAGTTGACGAGCGTAGTCAAACTCGCGACACTGTGGACGCTGCGGTAGACACAGCGTCACTAACATGAATGGGGTCGCGTTAGGTGCGGTGTCCATAACCACTTGGCCAACGCGGACGCCCCGAAATTAATTTTTATTTCATTTGCCGTGATGTAAAAAAATCATCCGCTTACTTAGAGTAGTTAGGGTTAAGGTTTTGGAGGGACTCTAAAAAGTAATTGGATCATTTTTGGGGTTCAAACTTTATCCAAATTTCGGGAGTGTGGGAACCCCCGAATGCAGCCATCCCATTGGTCTAGAAGAACATGTGACCACACCAAACTTCAAGTCGTATTTTCAAAATGTCAGCCCCCTGTATTTAGCGCGTAAACTTGTCTATTGATGACAGCATCCATGTTTGTACTCATTTTTTTACACTTCTTGGCAGACTCAACTTCCTATAGAAATACTGTATGTGTACCGACGCTAGGGCACCAGCGACATTTAGAACATCTGCTGTCCAAATATTGTTTTTGGCCAGGGGCCGTCGCTTGAGGGCCCCCCGACTGCAGCAGGCGGGAGGAGAGAGGGTGGTGGCGGAAACTATTTTTACTCCTGTGAGGATGACAGCTATCGTGCAAAACAATGCTTTTATACCCTTACCCCCACCCCCGGGCAAAGAACATACATAAGAGGCCCGGGAGAAAGAGGACAAACTAGTCAGCACATCACATAAGTCCACGCTTCAAGCTCTTTATTTTTTTTTTATTCCATGGCGTCATATGTAAAAGAACTCAGTCACCCTCTGTGGAATCAAATTAGTGTGGAAACGGACGGCCACGTTTCTCCACATGGTCCATAACCTGCCATTTTGTGCATCTGACATTGTACAGGCGTAAACCCCAATCACATGGGAACGCGATTAACAAGGACGACTGTAAACTTTGGCTGTACAGAGGTTCATGGCATGGAGTTTTATTAGAATTTTTTTTTTTTTTTACTTTCACTTTTTTAGGCTTGTCTCCTTACTTTAACACTTGCCATTGTTATTTTACTGGCAGATGCTGCCATTGGTGTGTGGATGTGTACATACAGGCTGGCTGTTGCTCAGTTGGTAAAGCGGCTGCTCCTGACTGGAGGGTTTAAGGCCGAAAGGTTGGTGGCTTGAGTCCCGGTTTCGACAGTCTCCATGCCAGAGTGACCTTGGACGGGAGAACCCCATATTGTTCTCAATGGGCAGAGATGGCAAAAGTACCGGGATTTCTTACTTGAGAAAATTAAATTGGAAAAAAACTACTCGAGTAAGACTACAAAGTACTGATCCAAGTATCTACTCAAGTAAAGTAAAAAGTACAGGCGGAGAAATGTACTCAGAAAAATATTTTTGAAAGTAAAAAAGTACATGCTCTAAAAAGGGACTCAAAATTATTTTTGAAAGTATTAAGTACAAAACCTAAACTTGCCGTAACACTTTACAGGCGATATTTCTTTTGAGTGGCACACCCAGAGACTAAATGAAAACAACATATTAACTGCTACTGTACTCAATGCATTACCGAGTACTGCCCCCTACTGACTCATTCACACTATACATGTAGTCCTACCATGTCGTTGCAGAAAAAAAAGAAAAAAGTAACAACCCTGTTTTAGGAAAAGTAAGGAGTAGAAGTATTGATATATTTGTTAAAAATCTACCGAGAAGTAAAAAGTACTGACAGAAAAAAAGTACTTATAAAAGTACAGATAGTTGAAAATTCTACTTAAGTACAGTACTTAATGGACACCTGGTATGCCAGATGCCACCAGTGTTGTGTGAATGCGTCCATACAATTTCCATTACGGATTACTAGGTTATTCAAAACACATTAGCTTGGAGGACATTTAAATATCTGCACCCTGATAGTGAAACATGTACAGATTGAGCATTTACTATGCACCTCTAATGTTGATTGTATGGGCTTTTCTAAAACTTGGCTTTCTGGGCTCTCAGCCGAAGCTGCAGTCTCATTACCTGAATACAAAACCTATAGGGAAAAATAGGGAACAAGGGAGGGTGAGGGAACATGGGATCTATGTGAGGAACACACTTAAATGCAATGGAATGGAGTGGCCCAGAAACATTACACTCGAGTGTATTGGTGTAAAAATCTACCTCTCAAAAGGAAATGCCCCTGTCAGTCATGTACATCTACTGCAAACCCACTGCTGGTCCTGATTTCTACGACCAGCTTAAAACACTTCTAGGTGTTATCACGAAAAGAAGAATCTCTCCTCATTGGAGATTTCAACTTTATTAATTAACTAATTAACCTTATTCAATTAGCAGAGCTATGGCAGAGGCTGCCACTCTGATCTTCTTACAGGCCATGGATTTTTCACATATAGGGTACTGTATCACTAGCTGGTAAGTGACTGGACCCACCATCCTCAAACCAATTTAGCTGTTATACAAAAAAAATCACTCAAAGTCCTGGACAAAAAAAACAAAAACATTTTCACCACTGTAACATTCTTCTGAAGTACAACCTGCAGAGTTTGAATAATTTCTATAAATGTGCCTATGTCTGCCTGTGCTATAAGGTTCTACATAACCTTGCTCCACCTCCCCCCTGCAAGAGTTCATTAAGTACAGACAGACCCCGGGTCACTCGAGCCGTAACGAAACAAGAACACCGAGGCCCCGTTCAGAAAGACCTCCTTTGACTATAATGCACTGTCTATTAAAGGCAGTGCATTATGGAACACAATGCCCTCCTCCATCAGGGAGAGTTCTTCTCTCACCAACTTCAAAAGGTGGCGCAGAGTCTTGGCTCAAAGCTGACCTGGCATGCAACCATAATTGATTTGATGTCTTCCTTTAAGCATCCGTTTTTATCTCTGTTTTATTATTCTTCTATTTTCTTTAAGTTATTTTTGGGGGGCTCAAGCCCCATTTTTCATTCTTTATTGAGAGAGATAGTGACAGGATTAAATCAGAAACTGGGATGAAGGGTCGGGGGGAGGGGGGGGGCATTGCAGAAATGCCGGAGAGGGTATGTGAACCCGCGGCGCTGCTCGGCCGCTGTGGCATGGGGGACGCGCTCTCTAACCATTCTGCCACCGCGTCCCCTAAATTTTACTGTGTTTTAAAAGAAAATGTTTTTGATTACCTATTAATTTCTATAACATCAAGCCTGCCCTATAATGGACTGCAGATGGAAACGAGCCCCTGGGCTATAATCTGGCAAATGTACTTATACATGTGTTTGTGTTCATTAATATTGCATTGTCCTGATGGAATAAAGAAATGAAGTATATTTGTGAATTGCCTGGGAATTAGGCCACTCTGAATGTGTACATGTGACTATTCATAGTCGTATCATATCATCTGTGCTATTTCTGGTGTTTTAGATGTTTTCGCTCCTGGCGTAAAAGACACACTGGGTGAGGCTTCTATGTATGAAAAGCGTTCCATAAATAAGAAATTGCTGGAACGATT
>OMKY01179124.1:0-14828 GCA_900302395.1 Bregmaceros cantori
GGCGGGGAGGCAGACAGACAGACAGACAGACAGACAGACAGACAGACAGACAAACAGAGAGTGGTGGTATTCACATGTAGGAAGCGGGTAGATGTAAGATAAGATTATCAGCTAATAGTGAATTCAAGCCCACTTTACAAACTGCTACCTCCACTGGTTGATAATGCCTGATAATTCTCTCTGAAACTCCAAATCCACATTATCTCTTCTACAGCCAATGGTTGAATGTGTCGTAAGTGTTACTGTGCATTCAGACAGGACACCACAAGGTGCCACAAGGCCACAGGATTATATTAAAAGTAAATCTGTTGCCTCCACAAAGCGCTGTGCCAAGCTAATGCAGGTTATACACAAACAGCAATAATAGAAACTAAAAATAAAGGAAAACAAGTCATTATCAATTAATAATAATAATAATAATAATAATAATAATAATAATAATAATAATAATAATAATAATAATAATAATAATGATAATAATAATAATACTCATAATGATAAAAATAATACAATAATAATACTAACAATAATAATACCACTGATAACAACTAAAATATGACGCATGCACAGTTGCCACAGGAATATAACCTAAAACATTTTTTAAACATTTTAACACTGACCTCTAAGGTGTCTCCATTAAATTCACTATTACATTTCACTGTCCCACATTAGGCAACCGACTGTGCCACATTCATAATGTAGATCATCTTCTGAGATATTTGGGCACTAGGAGCTCTAATGTCTAAATAGATTATTTCATGAATGTCTTATCTGCATTTTTCTTTCTTTTGATTATATTAGAACAAATCTGGAGATTTCAAAAATGTATTGGATGTGGATTTGATGTGTTGTCTTGACATGGTAATAGTCATCAGAGGTCCAAAGACAAAAAAAGCTCCATATTAGGGCAATCCACCCTATATGTTAGCTTCTTCTTCTTCTTCTTCTTTCTTTATTGCCAAAATTGTGCCACACCTTTACATCTATACCCCCCCGCCCCCCGGTACAACAAGTAATAAATCAACAAAAACAAAACAGTGTATCACCAATGGTGGTATTAGGACAGTGTAGTACTAACAGCATGATAGCAATATTAACAGGGAACAGTAACAATGTAATACAAATAGCATAGGAGTAATGTTAACAATACAATAGTACAATAGTAATAATGATAATAACAAGCAGGGGTTAAAATGAACTTTTTTCACAACCGTCCCGAAACCGTCCCGAAAAACATTTTGAACCGTCTCGAACCGTCCCGAATTTTGTGCATTTTTTTTTACATTTATTTACATTTTGAGTTGTCTTACTGATAAATCGATCAAGAAGTATGAATACATTAAAGTTGTTAAAAATCTCTAAATAAGCTACATGGTTTTGCCCCAACATAAAAATGTTTTTTTTTTCTACCTTGCAGTTTTGTAGTTGCATTTAGTAGTGGACTGATTGAACATGATTTTCCATGCATTAAATAATCGTACAGACTCTTAATTGCAATGCAAATGTTGTATTAACAATCTGAGGATGTAAATACATTCCAATAAATACGAGAAGTCACAAATAAAATATTATTCAAGTTTTTTCGAGTCGACTCAAGAAACATAACAGCCTCCCGAAATAATACCAGTATTCCACATGGCAGAACCGCTGCAATACACTTGCCACACAGGGCATTCAAACGCGGTGGGTATCCGATCTAACGCCAATCGTCGAAAAATGAAAATCGTCGATTTCCCCACCCAAATTACGATTTTAGATTCGATTTCGATTATATATATTATTTTTTAAATAAACGCTTCTTTCTACGTTGGTACCATACATTTCCGACAGGGGTCGCTGTTTTCTACTCTCAATTTGGCGTGCTTACATTAGTCGATAAATAACAAAGCATACATGATTAATAATTGTCCATTTCGACCACGTAGCGAATTATTTTAAGCCTCTCTTTTGTATTGATATCCATCCAAGAAATATTTTTTGGCTATGGGACAACCATACAAAATGAATGGACAAAAACAATATAAAAACGAGCATTCGGTAAAAGTTGAATGGATAAGTTCATCAAAAGCAACATTTGTTTATTCTTAACATAGATTAATGCAGTGAAACAGTGTAGATTTATTGTGAGGGAAACTTTCAACTCGCTAGCGATCTCCTCGCCGGAGGAACAGAGACCACAGCCAAAGTAACTTGTGCGTGTGTATGAGGAAGGGGGTGTGTCCGAGGGCAAAAGACGAGGGCTGAACATAAATTCGCTGGGTGGTGGGTAAATGGCGCTCCCTGGTTGGCCCGCGCGCCCTGCGCTGGCTGCTAGGCAAGCCAAGTGAATTTTTTCATCGTCCCGGGGGTGTCCCGAGGCCAAAAATTGTTCGTCCCCATGTTAATAATTTGCGTCCATGGGACGACGGGTCGCCGTTCATTTTAAACCCTGCACTATACATTACGACTCCCCAGTTCAACATAAGCATAGATGAATGACTGCCGATAGCTTTTAGCTTTAAGTAGTGTGAATTTAATACCAAACAATTTGAACTGAAGATCACACTTAAAAACTGCATTTCAGAATATATTGGAACAGGTGGGCAATCAAAGACAAAGTTAATCTAATCAATGAATCTGTTACTTGTACAGTAATCTTTAATGTCTATTTGAACAACAACAACAACAAAGTCGAGTTTTAATGTCGATAACATCACTTGCAAGCCGATCTTTGATTTGATTTGATGATCTTTATTTTGGACTTTATTTAGAAACAAACCACAAAAGAAACGGACAATCCATTCTGATGTATGAAACAAAAGAAAACAACAAAATATCACAATGCATAATAAATGTTACATAAAATAACAAAATCCAAAGTGCATTCCCATCGTATGTCATTGTTTCACCATGAGTAAAAATAGAAAAAGTCCAAAAAGGAGTAGGATGAAGCAAAGCGCTTATTTACTCCTACCCCTAATATGGTAGTAAGTTAACTTCAGACTATGGATAAATATACAGTCAGCAAAAGTTTGGGCACATAATTTTCCTTCTTAAATAATTGGTTGTTCTGATTTTACTCATATAGTAATAAAACACAGTCATAGCACCAGTAGCATCAAGGAAAGATAATTGTCTTTTTTGTCACATAGCTAAGATTAATCGGGTAATCGCTTCAGCTCTAAAATCTATGCAGTGCAGAAAATCAGTTCTGTGTTTGACTTCGGAATAATTGTTATTTATTATGATCATAATATCTCTCTCTCGTAATCTCTCTCCTCGTGCCTCCAACACTCATTGTTATTCACCTTCCATCAGCTTTCACTGTGGATCAGAGATGGAGAGGAAGACGGAGAGAGAGAGAGATTTATTTGTCCCTGACCTTGATGTAGCAGCACCACGCGTTAACGGCAATGCGGGAAAATTGAGGGTAATTTGCAGAATGACCATTTTGCGGATAATTTCCGTTGGCTGCGGGATCAGGTAATGACAGGGACGGCGCGTCAAGTGGCCGTGAGTGTTTTGCCGCAGGATAAACACGACTATTCACTCGAGGAAAAACAATCGTTGGACATGAGTTTGCCATGAAACAAGCTTGACTATTTGGTATTCACTTGGAGAGATACAATCATAGACTTACTAACGTATGATAGAATTTTAGATAATAATAATGATAATGCTATTAAATGTTGTGTTATATATTTTTTTATTTTGCCATTAGTATTATTGTCATTTATTTATTAATAATATTTTATTAATTCTTAATTTCTTACTAATATCAAATCAAATCAAACTTTATTTATATAGCATGCAGAGCAATTCAACGTGATTCACAGCAACACAACAAAACAACAAAATTTAAAGGAACAATACACACATACCCATACATACGCAGGCAATGGATTTGTCAATAAAATTGTAGACATTGCTTGGCACCGAGGATATACAGTAAGAGCAATGAATAGTGTTCATTCTGTCAAACCACATACTATTAAATTAGAATATCATCATTGTTATTACTACTAGTATTATTATTATTAGTATAGGGGTAATTGTAGAATTAATTCATGTTCAGCATCCTCAACTGGAAGTAAATTTTTTAACCAATAACAACCCCTGCAACTATGGTCTATTATAGTCAATTGACGAGTTCGGCGGGTATTTCCGGTGTCTGAGCGTCACGTCCGGTGTCATTTAGTTTGCCATGCTTTTGGCTATTTTTCCAACATATCTATTCGGTAGCCACACACACCTACAGTGTTATTTAAAAAGGATGGTGGTAACTTGCGGTGTGCTACCCAACACCCAAATGCTCTCGTGCGGATCTGTGACCCACAAATGCATGATTTAATAATCAGTGCAACTTGTTCCATTGTCTCATTCCTTTTGGAATAACTAGAAGAAGCAGCCAGCCTATTGGTCCAGATGAACATGTGACCACTCGTTGAGTAACTTTAAGGATTTTGACTGTATTTCATCAATATTTATACAAAATTATGAATGAGGCAAGGGGGCTGATGTCTAACTGGTCACAGACCGACATCTAGTGGTCGGATTTTGAACTGGTGTGCGTTTTCTGTGTTTTGTGTGCTCGGACCTTGGTCCAGTACCAGAGTTGGCATAGGCAACAATAAGGCACCGGAAGTGAATTTAAGAACGGCGGGACAAAATGACTCCCACCAGTGTTTCGCGCGTAAACTCGTCTATAGATAGAACCTTGGCAGTGGTACAACATGATGTCACTGATCCTCTGGATGCCACATTGCCACACCTGGTCGAAGGGGATCTGAGGCCAGAAGTGGGGCTCAAAACGTGACGTGTCACGATTTATATTTTAAGACGAACAATTTAAATACAACCCTCTGCTGATCACTGTTTTTCTAAAGACTAAATAGTTGCGGAAATTGGGCAAATCATGCAAGCATTACAGCAAAACACATGACACGCCATGTGCATTGCTGCAGCAAAGAGTGTGCACTCCTACACCCTTGTATTGCAGATTGCTAGTACATTGTATCCGTGTCACCAATCGTTTATCTCTCACAAACGATTGTCATCTTTTTAGCACCCGTGTGTTCGTCACATCATGTGTTGATGGCACCCATTAGCAGCTTTCCACTGCAAAGTTTACACATTTACATGAGCGCGTGCATGCGGCCAGAGTGTAAGTGCAACATTCCCAACACCCCCGCTAGCTGTTTGAGCGTGTATGTGTCGATGTGCGTAAGCACCCGCCGAAGCGGGGACATGACGCGTTACAAGCCGTGCACCGGCCCCGATGTTGAGGATAAGCAGTGGTGACAAAGATTCACAAGGCACGGCGGCCGCGTGTCAGAAGGTATTAGCGTCCTTACCTTGGTGGGGGCCGGTGAGCGCCTGCGGTAAGGGGGGAGACAGCCGGGCGCGGGCCCGGTCGACAAATCGTTCCTGACACCGTTTGCACAGCATTCATTCTTCTGACACACTTTTTGTACGTGCACACACATGAAGGCGTGCGTGAAAGTAATACGCGGTAATATGTGTACGAACCTAGGCCGTAATTCAAAGTGAAGGTCACTGAATGGAGTTGGTAAAGAAATATTGGATCACCATAGCATTTCTCTCTCTGTCTCGCTCTTTCTCTCTAAGGCTGTCTCTGCATCAATGTATGCATTTATTTATATATTTGTTTATTTTATTCATGTACTATTTATTTTTGATGCATGCACAATTTTTCCATTTTATTGATGGGGTTAGCCGGAAAGGGGGATGAGAGAGCGAAGGTAAGGAAAGCAGACCTGCATAAATATCAGTGAGGGAGGCGAACTCACGATGCTGCGTGTGCTGTGAGCTGATAGTAGATGTGCTGGATGCAGCAGCCGAACCAATTGTGCCAGAAACACAGTATGATTTGGATTTATTTTTAACATCTTTGTTGAGATGTATTGCATTCACATGTTACGGATTAAATCTATTCCGAAGAAAGTGGAAAAATTGAGCCTGAATAAACAGGCATGATCTGGTCTGAGGGTCATATGCTTAACACCCCTGCTTCAGAAGATTGCTTTTCTGTGATCTCTTTTTAATATAAGGCTGGAATAAATAATGAATAAATAAATGAATAAAAGGTTATTCTAAATTTTCCAATGCGTTGAGCTCCAGGCTGGAAGCTGGGATAAAGGAAAATGTATATCTGCTTTTTCGTGGTCTTCGGCAGCGGTCAGACTGCACCAGTTGATACTGTCACTTAAGTGAATGCGAGTCAGTTACACAGACTCGGCTTTCATCACAACCTGCCTCCGATATACCTGGCCCACGTCATTAAAAGTCATGCCAGTAATTTGGGAGGCAGTTTTTATCAATACTTGATAGAGACTTTCTGCCTTTGATGATGATGTTGACAAATTGTCAACAAATAATTTTGTAGGTTACAGCAGACTCAAAACATTTTCTAAAAGAAAAAAGAAAAAATAGTTGCCTTCCACCAATCTAGCAATGCAGGAGCAATAGGTTTCTTCACTCACACCTCCAGGGCATGCTACCTGGGTCCCATGAGGCTCAGCTCACACTCTCTGGTGGTGCACATAGGAAGTGCAGCCTTTGTTCTGTCAGCGAAGCATCCCGGCAAACATCGACACTAGGCCTGCAACGCCGGGCCACCAGAGACGGAGCACCCGTCTGTTAATCAAGCTTCTGAGAGCCCCCCGTGCACCTAGGAGGAGGTAGAGAGATGAAAGAGCAGGGGTGGGTGTTTGCCTTATCCTGCTGTGTCTTCGGTTGGAGCCGGCGGCGTTAGAGAGAACAAGTGGCACGCCACAGCAAGGTACAGCACATCGAGGAGAGAGTCTAAGAAAGAAGTGTACTTTTTTAGAAAACACTGAATATGCCAGATGTCGCAAGGCAAAGTTTCATCTCTGGCAAGTGACACTCTTAACTATGATGGCATCATGTTACATCAGAACCGTACATGGCGTTTTGACTTCAAAGAGCATTGACTCAGTGCGAGTCAAATTTGCACAGGTTATAACACCAAAAACTTTTGATTAGTCACTCACACCAGTAGTGCTGATGAATAAAAGCAGATTTCCAAATCTCTGTAGTCATATAATGCTCTCCAAAATTGGCTTAACAAAACTCAAGTGTTTATGGATTGTAAAAAAGCAGAGCCAGGCTACCTAAATGGCTCGACTCAACCCTAAACAGAACAATACGGGATCGGCACCTTTGAAGAAGGTTGACCCATGTTGGTGCACATTCTGCTACTAGGAGGGGCAGTGAATGATGAAAGGATAATTCCTGCTCTATTTCGCTTCCAAGCCATCATACATTATGTCACAGTGCATCTTTTCACTTGCTGTCCATGAAGGAGCAAGGTAGTGTGACAATTGTAGAGTCATCGCTGATGTTTTGATTTTCGATACTACTGCTCTGTGTTGGAGTGCTTGTTTCGCCACTTCAAATTTGGTTTTTTTTGGGCTTTTGCACGTCATGGAATGGACTTGTAATTTTGATTCATACCATATTATTACGTCTGAATTATGCCATTTACTCACCCTAAGAAGATTGGCCATCTTTGTCCAATTTATCCAAAATGTATTTGCTGAAGTCACAACATGCAAAGCCATCTACATTTAACACAAGGCTTTATTTAAATCATTCCGTTCCGTGCCAATCATACCCCGGAAGTCAGGGATTATTAACACAGACAATGTTGGGCTGGCTCTGTGGCGCAGTTGTTTAAACTGTGTGATCCACCCCATTCACTCTTGTGCCTGTGGCTTAGTCTCACAGTGCCCGCAGCTGTCGTGAAATTAATTCCCATTTCCGGCATAAGTAGCCTATGCTGCCAGTCGCCCCCTTCCAAACTAAGCCTATCAATAACGATGAAAAATGGTGCTTGCCTTTACTATATCTTAAATATAAAAATGTCTATAGCGTTTCTGGTACCAACCTAGGAAAGTCTAGAGAAGCGTTGCTGTCCTCCCATAATGAAGGTGAAAATTTTA
Source organism: Bregmaceros cantori (assembly GCA_900302395.1). Classification (NCBI taxonomy): domain Eukaryota; kingdom Metazoa; phylum Chordata; class Actinopteri; order Gadiformes; family Bregmacerotidae; genus Bregmaceros; species Bregmaceros cantori. The sequence continues at coordinate 7,965 of OMKY01179124.1, forward strand.
CACAATTTCTGACACGTTAAAATTGTCCTGACAATCAACCAATCAATCAATCACTGAATCACCACAAACTCCCTTTTGGATGCAACTGACAAAGCACTGCTGAGTGAAACATTTCAGTCATTCCGCGTTAAATTGGTAAAATTAAATCTGGTATTCTGTAAAGTGACCTCAGGTTTTGTGAAAGGTGCTATATAAATCTAAATTATCATTAATATTATTAGCATTTGTAGGAATAGTAGAAGGAGTAGTATTTGCAGTGTATATTACGATGGCCTGAACTCAAAAGCATAAAAAATGCTTTGTCATGGTACGTTCCCATTAGAAGTGTGAAAACGCTCAATATGTGAAATTGTCCAAAGTCTGGCCCAGAAGTTTCCAGAAACACCCAGTCGGCACTGTGGAGCTACGAACAGGCTGTGCTCGCTTTTAATCTCGTTTACATAGATCGACCAGGGCCAATAATGAAATGGCGGCGCAACAGTGACACGGCGCGCTCCTCATATGGCTGTTTACCAGGAAAGTGAAGAGCGAGGCGGGAGTAATTGGTCGACTGTGTGCGTGTTCGCGTAGAGGTGCGTAGGTGCCACAAACACTTTTACCTGTACGCTGTAGGATTAATCTTCCCCTTGTCATTTTAGTAAGGCACGAAAATCCATATCCATTTCTCCTCTGCTCTCTCCTCCTACATTTATTTTCGCATATAAGTCACTTGTGATTGTTGGGTGGTGAGGACACCTTTCTGGGAAAGACTGAATGCAACTTACATAAGGATGCTATGCTCCCTTAACTTTCCGTACTACTCATTCTCCATTATACGGTTTCTGCTTAATGGGGAGTCGCCGGCTGATAAGTGATATTATCGACTTCAACTAACACCCGCTGTCTGGTGGAAGAGGCCTCTGTTGTTCCAATTTCTTTGGAGAATTGAGTGGGAAGTCGGCATTCATACATCTTCAGTGGCGACATCTCCTGGGTGATAAATTCACCCATTATGCAACTTTATGTTGCCACCAGAGTTAATCTTTAATATTGCCGTTTATTGTAATCTTTGTTAATGAAGTTGGAAAGATATGTTAAGAGCTCCCCCCCGGTCACCCTTAATACTGGTCTTCATTAGGAGTAATATATAATTGCAAATTGATACTAATATGTCTAAAGACTTTAAAGTCTCTCTCATATATCGTTTATATCCATCTCTCGGAGTGTGCTGTGGTGCGCCCCTGGTGGACAGTTGCACCGCAGTCCACGGCCTCTACTCATGTCGTAGCACTGACAGGAATTGGTGGGGCCAGGATTAGTCTTTTAGAGTGTATTCAAACCGCAATTGAATTTCGCGGGTTGGTTCCTAGATGCAGCGCGGGTTGTTTCCCGCGGGTGCGGGTTGATTGGTCGCAGTAGGATTCAAACCAGTGTTTAACACCCGAGATAAATTGATCAACAACTACACGTGTTTCCTGCTGTCGCTCGCTGATTGGATGAATATTAGCCGCTCACGAAGTGGGAGAAGGACATAACCAGAGCAGCCTTTCGGCGGAGCGCTTCTGTGTGTGTGTGTGTGTGTGCGCGTGCGTGCGGCGCGTTCGCTCCGGACCGCAGTTAAAATAAAAAAATCGAAAAGATGATTTAAAACGAGTTGGACCCAGGATAAACACATGGTTTGAATACGCCCTTATTCAGGATTCTCATCAGCACAGCAGTCAGCAGCTTATCAAAGGAGTTTACAAAATACGTAGGATTCCCTTCTAGGCTCACTGAGCCTTCAGCAGACAGACTCACGCCGACCTGCCAACGGCCAACTCTCCTCAAGCGTTACACCTCTTTTCAGAATGAAAATTAAGTTTATTGAGAATACAGAACAGAACTCATCAGTTTCCGAACGATGCCCAGGAACAACGGCGTTTGTCAAAACAACGGCTCGCTTGGAAAAACAAAGCGTAACTGTTGTTGACTGCTTTAGTGTCTCGTCACTGAACCCATCAAACTCCTCTTCCTCAGTATCAGAGTGGAAAAGTCTAAGAAAAGCTAAGTCACATCCCGCTTCTGTCCCGCCATTTCAGCGTTGCGATGGTTCATCCCAGACAGACGTCAGAAAATTATGCTCGTCGCATGCGGCCAGTGCTTGTGAACAATTTATCACCATTCGTCATCCAAGTCGCTGTTTACGTGAACCACAGGAGCTATCACGTCACAGTAAAGCGTCGGCGCCTGTGTGTCATTCGCAGATACAGCTAGATGGGCCTTGCGCGCGCCATCCTGGATAGGATCGGGACGCCTTTCAAATATGACTTTTGTTTTTTATTTTATTTTATATGAACGCATCGGAGAAAAAAAAACAGAATAGCCGCACCGCCTCATAAACCACATAGTTCAAAGTGAAGGAAAAAAGTCGCCGCTTATAGCCCCTAAAAATACAGTACTTATTTAATTGCAATTCCTCTTGAGGATGAAAATGCTGTGTACTTATTTATTTATTTATTTAACAAAACGGATGGGATGCTGAAATGAAATCAAACTAGTCCTTAGAATAACAAAGGCAGCACTACTGATGTTATTGCCTACACATATGCAAACAGTTTTGATATTCAACGATCGTCAGTGTGGTACTGGCAGCAGGCTATGGGACGTGGCAGCCATACTATGTTACTGCATACATGTCTGCCTGCGGATCCTCTCCGACCCTCCTCTGCCCGACATGTGGAGGCATAACGATGCATAATTCAGGTGCTCACCTTGGACGTGAACACAGATTAAGTCTGTTTCTAGGCGTTATCTAATGTGCCCGGCTCATTAGCAAGCAGCTCCATCGCCCCGTGCTGACAGCTATCGACGCGCAGGTGGTGTCGGACGCGTAGCGCGGTGTGTCGGCGGCGCGGTCGGTGTGTTGTCGAGTGTGGGAAACAGGGCGAGGCTCGGAGGGAGCGGGTGCGGTGTGGGACTCCGACCCCAATCAGCAGCAGTTGACGGGCTACATGTCACGCGGACGCTCGCCCTAGCATGCTAGGTTAATTAGCCCTCCCAGAGAGTCATTTACATTCCGCCCGATGGAGAGGAGCGGGTGTGACTGTGACTGATCCTCCCCAATGCACGTCGGCCAGAGCTCTGGCTACGTTAATGTAATGCGTGCGCATGAAGTGGCTCTGCCCTGCGCGCCCTGTCTGCCTGTGTTCGCCCTCTACTGCGGGCATACTCGACCCCGAGCACCATGTGTTGTTGGTATGCGACGCTGTGCTCCCATCTGTGGTGACATGTCGGTCGTGTCTAACAGCCCGATGGATGGCTACTCCAACCTGGACGCCAGCTGTCATAAGCCATTTTGGAGTACAACCATTGTTTCATGGAACAAGGGAGTCGCAGTCATAGAATGAATGCAGCCTTTGAACTAGTTAGCTATACAATGAGCATCACATAGTAGAAAACATTCGAGACCTTTGCAATTTTGTTAAAAACAACAGCTTTGCATGACGCCATCTACACCAATATGCCCCATTATGAGTAACTTGGAATTCTAAGGGATTACTTTTTAAAATTCACCCACCTGACCCTGGCAAATGTAATGTTTTTCCATCAAAGTTCAGTAAATAATTGAAAGGGTGTATAGGACGTAGTGCTACTCTGGGGCTAATATATTTACATTGATCATCTATTTCTTTTATAATGTAATGCCATGCATGCACCATTTGAAATCCATTATCATTTTAGTTAGGCTGGGGTATGTTTATTACAGGTGCCATATTTTTATCGGGTTTACTCCCGAGGGAAAGACATCACCAGAGCAGCGCAGCCCCATGTTCCCCCAACAAGCTTCAAATGCCTGGAAGTTATCCTTTAACGCTAGGTTAAGGGGAGCTTAGAAGATGCTGCCTGAATTAACCCAGAACACTACTGTGACTAAACAACTACTGTGACTAAGCGACCCATAACTTTTCGGAACACAAGGATTTCAGAACATAGGGCTTTCGGAACATTGGGTACAAACCCTGCCACTTGCCAAAGATGGGCCTCCGGACTAGGGAAGGAGTCGTCCTACTTCCATCATTCTAGCCACTGTCCAACTGACATATGTAGACAACAAATTAAAAGTGATGACCTGAAAATGACGATGTTGGAGAGAGATTCTACAATACGACGTCTCGACTGTGGTTGAACAATAATGATGAGAACTTCTAGCCATCTATAAAATTAACACTTCCTTACTTTCTTACACACCTTGGCTGACATTAATATATCACATCCATCAAACCAGCAGCTGGGTTCTCGGAAGCTCTGGTCGGGCCTGCTTTAATAGCACCGATTCAAACACTGTTGATCCATAGTCTAACAATACTGACCTAATCCATGAGTAACAGACGTCTCATCCTGCAATGGTGTCTCTCATTTCAATTCTACGATGCAAACTTTGTCTTTGTGCTTCCATTGTTCCATTCCAAAAAGGCTATATGTAATTAGATTACAGCAATCTCATTTGTTTAACTGCAGTCCTAATAATCTATTTTGCAGTTGCATTTGCCTCCAGCATGGGGATTGCATGCAATGTTATAATAATGTGTTTTAAAATGAATAAATAAACAATACATCTCTCATTAAGACTCTAAATTGTAAAATTCTAAATGTGCATGCAGCACACTCCTTTTGCATGAGATCACACCTGCTTTCATATGTATGCGTTCACAAATTATCAGAATGCGTGTAATGATTCACTTCAATGTATTAGCGTAGTGTTTAATCGTAATCTGAAAGTAATGCAATGTACCTCTTGCTGTACTTTTAAAATATGGTAGTGACATTATGTTACTCATTATAATTATTATCGAGTAATTTGACTAAGAAAATATTCTTAACCCTGTGGACGTCCATTAATGTTCTACAGAAAACACTTCCAGAGGTGTCAATATTTTTTAAATGTTGAAAATTTTAATCTCAAATTCCCCTAGTTGTATTTATTTTTAGAGATAATTTGTGGAGAATATTTAGACCTTCAAACATCCAATGCAAATTTCTTAGTGTCACAATGTTTGCCTCTGAAAGGATTAACTTTTGGCCTTTGATGATTTGGCTGCAGTGGTGGCGACACAGAGACAGACTCGGAGGTGGAAGACCGCGTGGACGGCGTCAAGACATGGCTGTCTAAGAACAAGAGCTCCATCAAGGGACCGTCTGAGGATGGCAGTGCAAAGAGTGTCAGGTTGGTTTCAATGCTGCGCATGTGTCCAATTTATTTTAATTATACACTGTGCCCCATCATCAGTGAGGGAGAAACTTCCCAGCTTGCTTAGTTGAGAAAAAGCAAAATACCTTTGTTTAAAAAAAAAGAGTAAGCATACAAAGTACTAATCTAAATATCTACACCCCTGCAAGCAGTCCAATGCTCCTAAGAATAGAAAATATTGATTGATAGTCGTGTTGGAAATACAAGTTGTCTGAGTACAAGTTGTCCGAGAAATAAATATGTAAAAGTATGAAGAACTTAATATAGAATTTACTTAAGTACAGTAGCAGATTATCAGCACTTCATTCCTTGTTGATTATTAAAACATTTAGTTGACTAATTTAGTTAGTTTCTTTTCCTTTGAAAAATGACAAGGTTTAAATCTGGTCAAGTCATCTAAGTCAAAATAGTTCTTCTCGTCTTCTCTTACTGTGACAAAAGTCACACTATGAATAATTCATACCTGTTTTGATTATCTTATTCTCTTTATTAATTATGTTCCACATAAGATGTATTATGTGTAGATTAAATTCCTTGGCGATTATTTATTGTGAAATAATTTAATAATCGATTAGTCAGGATCACTCAACTAATTGTTACGCCCCTAGTGTGCTAACAAAATGTACACAATGATTCATGTTTGTTTGTTTTTTCTTCACATTCCCTCATCATGGCAATTTTAGAGAACTTTTTTCCCGGAGCATTTGTGTTGGAGAGTGGAGTATCCCCATCAACATGTAAAAAAGGCTTGTTCTATGTCGGTTACTGAGGGTTTTACATTATTATATATTATATTAGTCTATATAGTCTATTTTATATTATATAGACTTTTGTGTGTTTTCAGAAAACTGTCCTGGTCGCCCCACAACCCTGTTAAAATAATCTTTAATGGATGTATAGCGATCATTAAATTGATAATTTAAATTGTCAGTGACAAATTCAAGTTTTTGTCATTCGACTCATCAACCATAAAAAAATAACACTTGTATTTTCTCTTCCATGTCAGAAATGCAGCGAGTGTAGAAACAAAAGATGCAAAGGAAAGTAAGGAGAAGTTGACGGACAGTGTTAAGGACAGTAAAGAGCCGGACACGGGCAGGTCTGTGTCAGTGATGAGCACGCTGAGCTATAGGAAGCGCTCCAACATCAAGGACTCGATTGGTGGAACAGGTGACGAAAGCTCATTGTTCAACACTCTCAAGGAGCAGCCGGTCGACCCCGACCTGGCAGCTCTCCGACGGGCCAAGGCCAAGCCTACGGGCGAGGCCGCGGATGACCTGGATGACCGTGGATCGATCATCTCCATGGCATACTCCGAGGCCACTAGCCATGCCCGCAAAGGTCTTGACCGCCGTTGGAATTCCTCACGGATCGGAACGGGAGGAAGCCCCGACAAGGACTCTGTCATTTCTTCGCTGGCTCCCAGCCGACAATCAATACGTCGATCGACCGTGTTTGACAGTGACGATGACGACAAGTCGACGATCAGCAGTGTCAGCTGCTCGAGAGGCCTCCAGCGCAGTGCGTCCTGGAAAGAGGACCGCCGCAGTACCTCTAGGATGTCCGTCGCTCGCAGCTGTGGTCTCAGCGAATTTGGCCTTCACATGGATGATGACGATGATGACGATGGCCGAAGCACAGCGTTAACAGCTGGAGGA
>OMKY01179186.1:0-10177 GCA_900302395.1 Bregmaceros cantori
ATATGTGGCATATAATACACAGCATGAAATCACAATAACTCCCAAACACCCTCCCTTCTCATCATAGTTCATCTGCAGGAGAGTCAAAGGATAACTGGTGCTGAGGTGAATCAATAATGATATCATTTCCGCCACAACAAGACACAAGACAAAACTTTGTCAGATTTACATCTAACATGTCAAGCCACACAGTAAATTCTGCAGTGTTAAATATGCAGTGTCAAAGTTCATTGACTCTTTCAGAGTTATTACAACAATGGAGGGAGTTGAATATAAAAGGCACCGTGTCAATTAGACACTACAAAGCCCCACCCAAAGCCCTGCCCACCTCGTCCTCTCTCCAACTTTAAAGACCGCCATATTCATTGCATCGTGACTCATGTGGCACCCAACCCTTGATGCGGAACGAGGTTCGGCTCGGACCCCAGGGGTTTGGGCGCTGAGGCCGACTCGGTGTGTCGCAGGTCAAGCTCAGGTCAAACGTTAAAGACTATGGAAAAAATGGATTTAACACCAAATCTGATAAGGACCAAATACACTCAGACACACGGTTACACAACTCATTTAACTTCAACTCATGCTTGTTTCAAATTGTTGTGGATTTTTTGTGAAAGCTACCTTTTTAGGTAAAATATTTTTTTTATTGGGGGAATCATCAATCCCCGACAAGAAACAAGAGCAAAGACAAAAATATCCCAAAGGATGGGCATGGGAGGCAAACGGCGGGCTGTGATCACCCTTTTTTTTTTACAATCATAAAAGAAAAACAAAAAATAAGGGGAGACATTCATTCATTCAGGTAGGGGAAACGAAATATTCTTATTATATATGCAATGTCCATCAGTAAGGTTTCAGTTCATATCTCTTAAGAAGAGGGGGCGACAGAGTTAGTAGACTGGGTACCCTCTGCGTCCAGGATGGGTTTCCAGATGGAGAGAAAGGGGACGAGAGAACCACGCAGTGAGAATCTCAGTTTTTTCACTTTGACGCACGCGAAAATGTCCCCTTTCCAGGCTTTGACGGACGGTGCTTGGGGGGGTCCTTCCAACGGAGCTGTCCGGCCAAGAGTGCCGAAAACGTGAAGACTCGCCTCATACCGTGAGGAAGGGTGGACGCTTTGGCCAGGGGGAGCACACCAAAGAGGGGGTTTCAGGCGACATATACAGAATACAGGGTAGACAGATACCGGAATACCCCCTCCCATACGAATGGTACCTTTTCATTGCTTTTATTTACTTTGTCATTTTCTGTGTGTCTGATATGGATCACCCTGTGAGTGCGTCCGAAATAAAGCTATTCATTCATTCTTTCTTCTTGGGCGGAACACATGTCCATGTGAATAACAGATCATTCACCATCACAGGAAAAAGTCTGCAATGTAAAATGTGTTAATAAAGTCTGCGATGTAAAATGTGTTTATAAAAAGGTTCATAGTGTGCCATCCTTCAGAAGCGCTATTGTTCCCCCGCCCAAGGTAGTGGAGGCCTCTGCTATTCTAGTGGGCCTCCCACGATGGTTCTAACCAGGGCATGAATACGGAATTATTTTTAAAATGTTCCGTTCCGAACGGTCCAGGGGCAGGTCTGTATTTAGTGGTTTCGTTCTCGGAACCGTTGCACCAAAATATCGGTAATACCGGTTCGGAACACAAACCTTTTGTTCATTCTTAATGTTCCTTATATTGTACAAAGTTAAGTTTAGATATAGTTTATACAAAATATATTTGGTGGACTTTCAAACTCCGAAGCAACTGTATTGACGACATTACATTTGCTTCCTTGTCTGTCCACAAGATGGAGCCCCAGATACATGGGGCTTGATGACTGACAGTGAAAGTGGACGGAAATAGTCTCCCAGACATAGGATATGTTAAAATGTATAGAGAACGGAAAAAAAAACGTTTTTAACCGGTTTTGTGGATTTCATAATGTTCCATTTCTGTCCCGGAACAGTTGAAGAAATCTTTTCTTGTTTCTGTTTCCGCTCCTCAGAAAATGCTGTAAAATTCTGTTCGTTTTCGGTTTTCGTTTTTGTTACTTGAAACGGCTCGGAGCCCTGGTTCTAACCAAAGGCAAATGAACAGGAGGAGCGGAGATTAGATGATTGGACAGCTTTAATCTGACCCACATGAAACACAGGGGCATTTTTTTATATGGGCCGGGAGGTTCAGTCGTTGAGTTCATTGCCAAGTCTATCCAGGGCAACTCGGATACCTAACATTTCAGTCGCTCCTGGCACAGGCAACGCAAAACAGATTCCAATGACTGTTTAGCATGCTCATGTAACCGAGGTGAAATGGTCATATTACAAATTTGAGGTGAAATGGTCATATTACAAATTTGGAAACACAGTGTTTGAAACGACTACTAAAAGCTGCACAGCCGATAGTGTTGGCTTCCCAATTTGGTGCTCTGCAGCAGAGATGGCAAGTAACGAGGTACAAATACTCAAGTACAGTACTTAAGTCGTTTTTTCATGTATCTGTACTTTTACAAGTACTTTTTTCTCTGATGACTTTTTACTTGTACTGAGTAGGTTTTTAACAGAAATATCTGTACTTCTACTCCTTACTTTTCCCATAACAGGTTCTTTACTTTTTTTTTTGCGCACCGATGGTAGGTGGTAGGGATATGCCCCCTACTGTGACCCAGTAGGGGGCGGTAATGCCGGCAGTGGGATTTGTGAACCTTAAGTGAAGTAACTTAGGCTAGGTTCTTAACAATTTAGTCAAACGTTCGAACATTGTAAAACTAGCAGTGAAAAAGTGAATTTTATATACAATTTCATTTTTGTACTTTGTACTTTATACTTTCAAAATTACTTTTGAGTACATTTTAGAGCCTGTACTTTTTACTTTCAAAAATACTTTTTGAGTATGTTTCAGAGCCTGTACTTTTTACTCTACTCGTACATATTTGGATCAGTACTTTGTAGTCTTACTCGAGTTGTTTTTTCACAAATGTATTTTACTCTTACTTAAGTAAGAAGTTTGGGTACTTTTGCCATCTCTGGTGGCAAGATAACGCAAAAGAAAACATTGCTTTAAGACCTTCACCAATTCTGTCTCTGTCTTTTTGTGTGTCTGTGTATGTTTGGGGCATGCTTGTGCAGGTGTGTCTAATTAATTGTGATGCATAGTCTTGGTTCATGTGCGTCGCTGCGTGTCATCTCCTCTCACCTGTGTGCGTTCACTGTTGGTGATGTGTGAATTTCTTTCTTTGCACATGCTTGGCCAGCTGTGTGCACATCTGGCCAGCTGATAATTACCGATGTAGACTTCACTCAAGAGTGTGTATGCGTGCAGGAATGGTGTATGCGTGTGCCATATACAAAATAATAAAATAGAACAGCCTCCTAAATGCCAGCTGCAACGTATTATTGTTTTGATTAGCGGTTGATAATCTTGAGCGCTGACTTCTTTACTAAAGATGAATCGATTACTTAGTTTATTTTCATTTCAGAATATCAAATGTTTAATAATAATTATTAAATTTGCACAGTAAATTTCTCTGTGTTTAATCAACAAAAAAAGAGTTAAATTCCACACTGTGTGTGGAATTTAACTCCACACACAGTGTTATTTAAACAGTGTTATTTGGTTCTTATCCAATTTGGTGTTAAATTAACTCTTTCCATAGTGTTTAACTCCTCTTAAAATTAACTTGAATTTGAGTAAAAAATGAACACTGGCTAACACTGTCGCTGCGACCCAAACCCCTGGGGTCCGAGCTGAACCTCAGTCCGCGCTAAGGGTCGCGTGCCGCATGAGTCATGAAGCAATGCAAATGGCGGTTCTTAAAGTTTGAGAAAGGATGAGGTGGGTGAGCTTTGGGCGGGGCTTTGTAGAGTCTAATTGACACGGTGCCTTGTAACTCTATAAATTAACACCAACACTAGTAAATATTCAACTCTCTCTGTTGTTGTAATAACTCTGAACGAGTCAATGAACTTTGACACCGCATATTTAACACTGCAAGATGTACTGTGTATATGCAGGATAAACCTACTATAGGAAGAGCCTACTGTTCAAAGCTCGCTATATAATACTTGTTTTTTTTCACCCAACGTTATGTCCAAGATGATGGGCGGGCCATGACACTGGGAATGTTGACTGGCGTTGGAAGCAATGGCTGTGTCCGAAATCTATATGGGGCGCACGCCATTTTGTAGGGGTGTCCGAATTCTCCATGTGCCCTAGATAGTGCACTGAAAGTATCCCACAATGCACCGCGAAATGTAGTGAGCATCGGATGTACCCTAGACAGAGCAATATAACCCATAATGCACTGCGAGACGTTTTAAAAATGACCTAAACGTAAAAAAAAAGCTGCGGCGGGAGTAAATAGCGACCGACCACGGCAAATAGTTATAAATGTAAGTACTTTTGACTTTTTGTGATGATTGTAGAGTTTTATAATTGTTTTTTTATTATTATATTTTATAATAACTTTGACGGTGTCCACACTTACTGCAAGCAGGACTGGTCCAGAGAGACTGTTGGAATGGTGATGTGTTTTAATACAACTGTAAACCATAGGATTAACCCCAGGGGATTAGCCAGACATGAAAACGGGTCACCATCATCAGGGCTCCTGCTTGCCGACGGGGGCGTCGCCATACGTAGAGCCAATCAGCTTCACCAGTCTTCTTCATTTGGGACGGTCCTGTGTTAGGGCCTCAGCGCAACCGGCGCTGGTACGGTCATGTACCAGCTGTACCAGCGCCCCAGCCGGGATGCGGGGGGGCTGTTGGGTGCTTTCCCGGAGTGGGATGTTAGGCACTCGGTTTTGCGTTTTATCCCCTCTATTGTGCGAAGTGCTCTGCTATCAAGCCCCTCGAGTCTCTCTGCCATGGTCTTACTGAGAGGCCAAGATTCTGCTCCAGAAAGAGCATGGAGAGGACTGAGCTGTTATAGATCCTAAGCTTGGTCTCTCTTGAGAGAAAACGGGTGGGCCGAGAAAAAAATCTGAGATAGCGTCAGCAGCACCTTACTTCACTTCAATTTTAGTGCAAGTAACTAGAACTATCTAACGCGTTTATTACCAGACATTATTTAGATAAACAAAAAGTAATTAGATTAAAGTGACTCACCCTAATAGTGCCTTTTCAAAAAAACCAAAAAACAAACATTGGCTGTGTCCGAAATCGCTCCCTAACCCCCATATAGATGGGGCGCACGCCATTTTGTAGGGGTGTCCAAATTCTCCATGTACCCTATATAGTGCACTGAAAGTATCCTACAATGCACCACAAAAAGTAGCGAGCATCGGATGTACCCTAGACGAAGCAATATAACCAATACAAGTTTTTAATTATATTTTATAATAATTTTGCCGTCGCCAACTCTAGTGTCCGAAATCTTGGCCGTTGTTGTCAAGTGCACTATAAGTGAGTGCACTATATGGGGGGAAGGGAACGATTTTGTATACAGCCAGTGATAGGATTGAATCGGAAACTGGGATGAAGTGTTCGGGGGCAGACATTGCTGTAAAGCCGGAGAGGGGATTATAATCCGCAGAACTGCTCGACATATAGTATAGTAACACTACAGAAACACACATATTTGATTCTCAACATGTATACATGTGATGTTATTATAAGTTGATACAATGTTTAAAAAAAATCTACTGAGTTGAAGTAAAAAGTAATCACAGAAAAAAGTACTTCTAAAAGTACAGATACTTGAAAATTCTACTTAATTACAGTACTTGAGTATTTGTACTCTCTGTCTGCCAGGTCTTCTTAGGCCACTGGGTCTCCCCTCCAAGTTTGTACGACATCACCTTATTCACTCAGTCATTCTCGTCCTTCCTCATTACATGTACATACGTACCAGCGCATTCTGCCTCTTCTCACCACATGTGCCATAGCTTCCACTCCCATCCTCTGCCTCAGCTCTGCACTGGTTTGGAAATGAAAAAAATAAAGAAGTGATTTCGGTGCATTTCTGTAGCCTATAAGTAACATAATCATACTTAATCACCAACTTACCGATAGATCGCTGTGCGGTCACGTGATTAGACTTCAGGGTCCAGAGGCCGCTGGGAAATGTAGTTGGCATGTTCACCGGTGGCATCTATCGCAATCGCGGTACTCTAGGAAAACTTGATAATGGGTTTCCACACATACTGCTAGCACTAACAGTACTATGTTTTTGTAGCACTATGGCGCAGGTTTGCAATCTATGAGTGATTTTATTACAAAGTGTTTTTTATGTATGGTTTGCATTCACTAACGTTAAGAAAATGCCAGACTTTGCAACCGATTTTTAGATTTGATGTGGGAGAAAAGGAAGTATGGCATGAGAGTGTAAGAAATGACTTCATTGCGTGAGTCTCATGCTCAATGCATGACTCGGCAACTCTGCAGATGAGATCACCAGAGATAGCAAGTAACGAAGTACAAATACCTAAGTACTGTACTTGAGTAGTTTTTTTCATGTATCTGTTCTTTTAGAGTCTTAGGTACTTTTTTCTCTGATGACTTTTTACTTGTACTCAGTAGATTTTTAACAGAAATATCGGTACTTCTACTCCTTACTTTTCCTAGAACTGGCTTGTTACTTTTTTTTGCGCACCAATGGTAGGTGGTAGGGATATGTATAGTGTGAATGAGCCAGTAGGGGGCGGTAATGTCAAAGAGTATAGAATGACAAGAGTGCACAGGGGCCTGTATTATGGGAGACAGCCATTAGGTGTTACCACTGAACCTCAAGTGAAGTAAGCAAGGCTAGGTTTTTATCAATTTATTCAAACATTGTAAAACTACCATTGAAGTACTTTCAAAAATACTTTTGAGTACATTTTGGAGCTTGTACTTTTTTCTTACTCAAGTAAAAAATCTGGGTACTGCCATCTCTGACGATCACCAATGAAGAGGTGAAAGCCAGAATAAAGCATTTACTAACCACAGTCAGAAAATCAAATGGTACAGACATGGTAAGATTCTGAGGCGCATTGCCAGGTGGAAGGAAGAGAGGAAGACAGAGTAAGCAATGGGAAGATACATTGCAGGCTGAGTGACACCCTGCGAGTGGCAGAGGACAAAGAGAGATGGAGAGAGCTGGTTGCAAAGTCTGCAATGGTGGCCAGCGTTCAGCCAGACTGCAGAATAGAAAATGAAAACGAAATTATTTTTATAATGTTCTGAACAGTTCAGGCAGGCCTGTGTTTAACGTTTTCGCTCTTGTAACCGTTCCTCCACCAAAATGTCAGTCCTGAACCGGTTCGGAACTCAAAAATTTAGTTTGTTCTTAAAGTTCCTTATATTGTGCAATGTTAACTTTAGATATAGTTAATACAAAATATATTTGGTGGACTTTCAAACTTCAGTGCAACTGCATTAACGTGAAACCGGGTTTAAAACGCCATTACATTCGCTTCCTTATCTGTCCACAAGATGGAGCCCCAGATGCATGGGGCTTGATGACTGACAGTGAAAGTTGGATGGATGTTCAACCGGTAATAGTCTCTCAGACATAGGAAATGTTCAAATATATAGAGAACAGAAAAAAAAAACGTTTTTAACCGGTTTTGTGGATTTCATAATATTCAGTTTCTGTTCCGGAACAGTTGAAGAAATATTTTTTCGTTTCCGTTTCCGCTCCTCATAAAATTCTGTAAAATTCTGTTCATTTTCGGTTTTCGCTTTTGTTCCTTGAACCGGTTCGGAGCCCTGCTCATTGTGCACGTGACATATTTTACTCATATCATCAGCAGACATCAGCATACAAGCAAGCAGTGGTGACAAGTAACAAATTACATTTACTCACGAACAGTAATTAATTACTTTTTAAGAGTAATTTGAAATGAGTTTTTTTACTTTTTTACTCAAGTACATTTTCACCTTAGTACTTTTAACTCATTGCATTTGAGTCCCCTCACTTTACTGATTACAAAACATGTTGGTGGATGGTGAAAATGTTTAATTTGGGCGGAAAGTTAAACTCCTGTGCAGCCTAGCGAGCCAGAACCGGCGCATCGTCCACGCATCGCACATCACACAAAGTTGTAATTTGAATATTGGTAAAAAATAAGTTCAACTTGTGCCAGGCTGACAGGAACGAAATTAACCGTTTCGGGAACAATATACATATTTTGTATTCTTTTTCTAACTAGTTCAGGAACGTCAATTTATTGGCAGAACCGGAAACGTTATAATTCCGTTTCTGTTTGGAACGAACCGATTGGGAGAAAATATCGGTTCAAAGCCCTGGTGTGAAGTACAAATACTTAACTCCTTCAGTACCAAAGTCGCACAGTGGGTGCACTGACGTTTTTAGGGCATCATCCGGGACACTTTCAGTGCACTGGAAAGAGTAGCCATAAAAATTACTTAAGTAAAAGTATTGTTACCTCAGCAAAATATTACTCAAGTAAAAGTAAAAAGTAGTCATCCAAATAGTTAATCAAGTATAAGTAAAAAAGTACTTAAGTAGCGAAAGTACTGAGTAACTTGCAGTAAAAAAAAGGACAAATTCTCTTTTCAAAATGTAAACGAGAGCGCCTGAGAGGGAGCGCGCCCGAGAGAGAGAGAGGAGGAGACAGAGAAAGCGAGATAGAAAGGGTCCGAGAGAGCGAGAGAGAGCGAGAGAGAGATAGGACGCCAACATGTGTGTCAACAGTTGCCAACAGGTGTCGCTAAAGGCCAAGTTAATGTAACAAGTAGCAAATTGCTGACATCTGGGTTAAAAGTAGTTTTGTTCAACTCAAATTTACTTGAGTAAAAGTAGAAAGTAACTTGTGAAAAATGTACTCCAAAAGTTAAAAAGTACACAGAAAAATTGTAACGGAGTAAATTTAGTGCGTTACTGCCCATCTCTGCTTGCAACATGCTATTCCACACCCAAATGTTCAAGTGCGAATCTGTGCACCAGCAATGCATCATTAAACTAAAGGTATATATAATACATTCTATAATACATCATTATATTTTACTTAAATAGATTATATTTCTATTATTAAATAAATCTAAATAGATTAAGATTTCCATACATTGAGAAGCTGCAACATTCGTTGCAGTACCTGAGGCTGATCACCAGGGGGAGCTACACCTTCCCACATAACGCCAGGCGATGCATGGAAAAGACGTGAGTTAAGGTGAGTATCAAATAAAAATAATACACTTATATTATAATGATACGTTTACTGATTAATAAATTAATTCATTCGTTTATTAATACACGAATTATTAGTTTATTAATAAACGAATGAGTTAGTTTATTCGCAGTTATCAACCCTACACCCTTGAAATATTCTCACTTTTAAATTATCCAGGTACGACCAGGACATTTTCTTGGCGTGTGTTTGTATGAGACGCAGTAATCGAGCTCCTTTAATTATCCCACCGCCATGATATTTGAACGGGGCGATTCGTTCAGAACAAACGAATCGATCACGCATCGCTCGCGATGAACGCACGTTTAACGCGAGCGCTGCGTGAACGATTCAATTGTTCTGACGCTGCCCGGCTAGGTGTAGCAGTGCTGTTCGAGCAGGAGGTGGCAGCGCAGCACAGGGCTGGGTAGTCCTGACTTACAGGCGGAGATGGTAAAAGTACCCAGATTTCTTACTTGAGTGAAAGTAAAATACCGTTGTGTCAAACCAACTTCAGTAAGATTACAAAGTACTGATTAGAAACATCTACTTAAGTCAACGTAAAAAATACAGGCGCTGAAATCATGTACTCAAACGTGTTATTAAAAGCAAAAAGTAGAAAAAATAATAACTGCTTATGTCATGAAATAATACTTTTTTAACTTGTCGTGTTCGTGTAAAGATACATATTGTACAATAATTAACATGTATTCTGTGGTATTTGCATTGTTAATATTACCTAATGTCAATAGTTGTTGTAGAACGGTGTTGTTGCGCGAACAAAGTAGACTATCGTTATATAGTGTATAAAAAATAATTAGTCTGTTTTCGAAAAGTATTGTTAAAGTATTGATACTCGTGTTGAAAATGTACCGAATACTGAACAAGTAAAAAGTTGTCAGATAAATAAATACTTTTTTTTTAGTTATTTTTTTGGGCACAAGCTTCGTTTTTCATTCTTTATTGAGAGGGATAGTGACAGGATCAAATCGTAAACTGTGATGAAGAGTCAGCAGGAGACATTTCAGAAAAGCCGGAGAGGGGATGAGAACCCACAGCACTGCTGGAACTATGGTCCGGGG
>OMKY01179195.1:0-10155 GCA_900302395.1 Bregmaceros cantori
GGAGCGGCACAGTAGAATTTAGGTCATTCAGATTGTTTTAGATGGCGGTATTGTGCCATGGAGAAGAGCGAGAGAGAGGACAAGGTGACATCAGATTCTAATGTTCAGTGAGCTTGCTTTATTTAAATTCCAATGCTTTTTAACTGCATATTAGACCCGTACAGTGGGTCTTCAGACCCGGCCAGAATTTCATGGGCTGTATGTCTTGCTCTCATCTTTTTGTCGGTCTACCTCTTCCTCTTTTGCCCTCCATCTTTGTTTTCAGAATGTGTTTTTCCAGTCACTCATGGCGTTTGATATGTCCAAAGTATTGCAGTTTCAGACAATAATTGCCTGCGCAGGGGCGTAGCAGGTTATGTTTTTAGCTGCGTTGGTTTGTCCCCTCGATAACTGAAAAAGTTGAGCACGGATCTGGATGAAATGACAAAAGAAAGAAGTGATTAAATTTTGGTGCATTTCTGTAATTAATAAGCAACATAATCATACTTAATCATCAACTTACCGATAGATCGCTGTGCGGTCACATGACTAGACTTTCGGGTCCAGGCGCCGCTGGGAAATGTAGTTGGCATGGTCGCCGGTGGCATCAATGGCAATCGCGCTACTCTACAAGCACTTGCAATGATGTTGGGTTGCCACACATATTGCTAGCACTAAAAGTACTATGTTTTTGTACCACCACGGCGCAGGTTTGCAATCTCTGAGTCCTTCTAGTATGTAAAAAGTGTTCAGAGAGATATCTGCCGAAGAAAGAAACTCCACAGCATTCCCCAGATATATTTAGTTATGGTGATAATGATTAATGTGTGCTGTGGTGAAATTTTGCTCAAAATTAATTACCGCCCTGCTGAGAGGGGCTCGGTCGTCTGATTGAAGGGGCAAATCCTGTCATTCCTCCTCCTCCTGAATCTCTCAAAATAGATCATAGTCGTAGAAAAATAAAACATATGGGGGTGTCATTGGCCGAGTGGTTATGGACACCGCACCTAACAGTTAATGACGCTGTGTCTGCAATGTCTACCCCCCCCATCTCTTCAACATGGTTTCCGACTAATCCTATCCAATAACGATGAAAAAAACTAAAAAGAAAAAAGAAAAAAGATTAAAAAAATTGAAATAAAACATAAAACATTACTTCTGTTCAAACTTTTTGGGCTGCAGTTCATGTTTATTTTGTGCGCCGTCGCTTGGGCTTGAATGATCTGCATTTTAAAAGCAAGTTGTCCTTGTCTTCTGTTTGTCTTCTGTTTTTTGTTCTTTGTTCTTTGTTTTGTTTTTTGTGAAAACGAAAAAAGTGCAGATGTTTTGCAACAATGCACATGAAAACACATTGTTAATAACACACACACACACACAAACACTCAGACATACACACACACACACACAGACATATACGCACTCACACACACACACACACACACACACACACACACACACAGCTTCAATCAAATAATTAACCTTTGCCTAATTGCTTCTGTATCACATGAAAGCAGAGCTAGCTAAGAAGAATTAAAGACACTGTAGTCATGGGTGCGTGTATATTTCTGTTAGTCATTTGTTTGAATTGATAAACAGATGTTTCAACTTCATTAGGGAGTGATCTCCAAGCTGAAACACAGTATAAATAAACTAGAGCTATGCAGTCGGTGCCATCTGCTAAAGGCATATCCTCGCAACAATATTTCTTGGGGCAAATCCAGCCGGACAGAGGTTATGGACCAAACAAAAATTTGGCCATCTTGAATTCAGCCATTTTGAAAGTGTCGTCCTCCGATATCAAATCAGTTCGTGAATCTACCCTAGATCATTAACACACCGAATCTGGGACAAATCCATCCGTTCAAAAGCTAACATGTTAACGCAATGGATCTGCTGCGGCAGCGAACACAAAAACATCACATCCCAGATGCTCCATGCTTCACAGATATAATGACAAAATTGAAACATGAACAATATGCTCATGAATAAATATCTTAAATTTGTCTACCACTTTCAAAACACCCATGGAAACTTTATACCAATGACACATAGATAAGCCAGATAGAGGAAAGAGGAAAGGTGGCGCCATCTACATCATCCAGAAATTATAGGAGGCTGGAACCAATATGAATTTAATATAAAAAAAAAAGTTAGACCACATAGAAATAAAAGAACTCCGCAGACTAACCTCACTCAAACCAATGATGACAATAATCAAAAGCAGAACCCTTAAACTTTACGGACACATCAATCGATCCCAAATAGGTCTGACCAAACTCTGCCTTGAAGGACTGGTGGTCGGCAAGAGAAGCAGAGGAAGACAACCCAAAAGATGGCATGAATCTACAACATCTACAAATCGTCAGGGCTTAACGTGACAACCCTCAAAGAATGACACTGGACCGAAGCCTCTGGAGGAAGCTGACCCATGTTGGTGCAGTCTGCTACAAGTGGAGAAAGTGAATCATGATGAACATTTATGTTGGAACCTAAAAAGTTGCAAAGTACAGCTTTAGATCTTTGTTATTGCTATACCAGGACTCGCACCTTGGTCTCCCAGTGTAGAGGCGGACGCTCTACCACTTGGTCATTGGACTGGGACTAACACACAGAAATATACACACCGATGTGCTGTATCATTGCAAAGCATTATTTGTTTTGTGCAAGTAAGGGTTTTAGAAAACAAGGACAGTCCAACAGTATTTGCTGAATGGTCACAGGGGTAGGCTGAGCAGAGCAGGCTCAGGGCTGTTTGGAACGAGCACACGAGAATTTTCCAATACAACATTTTCTGGACATTTGACCCTTTTCTGACGATGCAATTATGCTATGATGGTAATTTTTGTCCCATAGACTGTATATAAAAATGGGCACCGCGTTTGTTTAAATGTCCGTGCCTATTTCCGGGCTGGTATGGGGGAAGCCTAGTCCCTTAAAACCGAGGCCTATGGGTATTCCAATACAAATATTCCAATCTTAGCAGCCTGTTTTAACCTATTTCAAGATCTTTCCTAATTGATTTTTTAATGTATATTTCCGGGATAATTATCGGTTAATTGTGTGAGGGGGGGTCATAATTTCAAAAAACTTCATTCTGACTGTCGTTGGCGCCCCTAGCGGACACTACCACCGGAAGAAGTCGCACGTGGGGTGTCTCTCTCTCATATACTGTATAGCTCTCTCTATCTCTCCTTGTCCCAGATATAAGGGCACTTTCAACAATGCCAGCGCGCAGTCGGCGGCACAACCCGAATTTGATGAAAGCAATGGGATAACGTCACGCACGCTGCATCTACTTTATATACAGTCTATGGTTTGTCCACAAAGCTGGGAATCTATTCTTTTGCATTCACGTGAGAGTCAGAATAGAGCAGGAATTCTTATGAAGACCTACTAAACAGAGACAAAAAACGGAAACTAAAATGGTATGAACATTCTCAAAAGCAACCATGCAAGCCACCTTCCACATTGCCAGGTGGAAGGAAGAGAGGAAGACAGAGAAAGTGATGGGAAGTTAACACAAGCTCCTCGCTGGCGGTGTTGTAATGATGAGCCAACAGTATTACTTATCAAATATCAAATGTAAAATACCCGCTCTCAACGAATGTGAACTTGTTTTTCATCTGAGGTGGGTAAACACTGACTAGCTCCATATTCAAAGCCAACTTTTGATGTTTTTCTCTCTGAATGGATAGATCAAGTTCTGACCATTTGTAGATGTTGTCACGCCATGATTTGAGTCATCTACCTCGGCTTCTTTTACTTTTACCTTATGACACATGCTATTGTAGTAATCTATAGTTTGAATAAGTAAGTAAGTAGAATTTTGATATAGAACCTGATCAAGAAAAATTGCCAATTATTTTTTTGATTTATTTTTTTCGCCGTCAGTGGCATTTTTCATCTTTATTGGATAGGATTAGTCAGAAAGGATAAGGGTAATTTAGTCACCGTGGCATTACAGGTTAACCCTAAGCCTAAACCTAACCCCGACCCTAAACCTAAGCGCGACCCTGAACCTAACCCCTACCTTAACCCCTTCCTTCTGGGAAGGGGTAAATCCTCGAAACGACCAGCTCTCGTCGGAAACAGGGTTGAAGAGATCAGGGGTAGACATCGCAAGCAAGCCGACGAGGGAAGGAGAACTCAAGGCACTGCAGACGCTGCTGTAGATACAGTGCCATTAACATAAATGGGGGCACATTAGGTGTCCATAACCCCCCAAGTGTCAATTCTTTGTAGAAAATTCTTGGGGTTTGGGAATACTGGCGCAAATCTCAGGTGGCACGATCTATGAATAAATGCATGATTGGTATAATTTATGAATCATTATTAAATCCAATAGCAATGCAGTTGCTGACTACTGACTTTCTCAGTCTGCGTGGTCTCACAGTGTGTTTTATTTGTGATGTCATAGGTGCGGGCACGTGTGTGCCAGCGCCGCCAACCTGTCACCAGCTCCCAACAGCGTGCGTGTGTGTGCACGTGAACCCAAACTGTCAGCGTTCCTTGGTCCGGCAGCTCTGACCCATTTCCCCTGCCGTCCAACCTCCGAAGGGCCCCAAGGTTTCCACGCCTGCCGATGGTGACGCGTGCCAACTCTCCGTATTGGAGGGGATGTCGTTGGTGGAGTGGTTATGGACACCGCACCTAACGCACCGCCATTCATGTTAATGGAGCTATGTATACCGCAGCGTCCCCAGTGCCGTGGGGGGTTCCAAATGGGGTTTATTGATGGTATCCTGTTTTGGGGATATATCTTTAGCAGTCGGTGACGACTGCATAGGCCTAGTTTTCAGACCCTGGTGCTTATACTGGGGTTATTCCAGTATAAGCACCATCTAAGGATGCACAGATCTTCCAAAAAATTAAATCCTGATTTTGTAAAATCGGTTTTGATTGCAGTTTTAACTGAAAAAAATGATATGATCTTCATGCCGAATGGTCTCAGCTGCCCAAACATTTTGCAATGTTGAGGTTTGGATGCAAGTCTGTGTCTGACCTTTCTTTTTCCTCTTTTTCTTTAACTTAACCTTAGCCTAACCAATGAAGTGTAATGCACAAAATAGGCTGTTTGAACCACTCATTTTCATTCATTTTTTCCATAGCTTTAAATTAATATTTCACCGCAGTCTGGGAGTACACAACTGGTGGCACGACCACAAATTTTCCAGAGCCGATCGCGTCACTTCCGGGGGTGGAGTGGTGAGGTAAAGTTCGTGAACAGTGACAAAAAACTTTGGTGTTTCCCGTGGATTGCACAGGTGGGTGATGTGATAAAAAAGGACGCAAACCTTGCATAGCAATGACTAGTAGAATAGGTTTTATCCATGGTTATTTGAATCATAAAGATTTGGATATAAGAGAGCATGGTTTAGGCCTGGTCATCCATTATTTTAATCATTCATTTTTAAGTTATTTTTGGGTGCAAGCGCCGTTTTTAATTATTGAGAGACAGCGATAGGATTACCTGAGAAACTGGGGGGAGACATTGCAGAAAAGCCGGAGAGGGGATAAGAACCCGTGGCACTGTTCGAACTATGGTCTGGGCGGCACGCTCTATAACCACTCTGCGACCACGTCCACCCACGCTCAACATATTTGACTAACAATTAGCTTATACACCATTGTCATGTTTCATTTCCTCCACCAGAGGGCATATGAAGGGCTCATATGAAAGGATCCGTGAGGGCCAAGCTAACGTACCGTTGCAAAAAACGTCCCGGCACGTGTTGGGCTTCATATCACGGGGAAGGCCGGTTCTCGCTCTCTCCCCGGTGCTTCGACTCGGACGCCTAACTTTATCTCTATTACCCCGTGTCACGCGGTTACACACACACACACACACAAGGACCGACGCACCCTCGCACGCGAGTGAGATAACACCGTGAGCGATGGTGTGTCGCGCCAACAAGGAGTCAAAGAGGGCAAATTAGAACAAGCCTCTGACCCGCTCGGCACGCCTGCCATGTTCCCCGGCTGGCAGATTGATGGGGGGAGGAGGGGGAGGGGGGGGATCTGGCTCCTGGGTCACTACTACCCCGATGACCATTCTTTGGGGCAGCGCTCGTGTTCAATGGTCAAGGTGCAACTTCACTAAGGCTACGTGAAGAAAACTAAAACGAGGAAATGGATTTGAAATAGCCTGGCAAGTCAGAACAAGTGAATCATCCACGCACCGCACACGACGAGAGCTATCATTTGGTCTGGATTTAGCAAGCTCGGAAAAAGTGTCGAAAAAAGGGACAGTTAAATTATCAAATCACAAGACCCACCTTAACGGGGCACTGATTGGACTGCCGGAATTCGGGCTGCCTGGTTGGTCCAGACCCACCGGACTGTCAAGTTGCGTGGACGATGTGTTGGTACTGGCTAGATTTGAAACGGATTTGAAATATATGCGTCTACACACAGTGTAGTGTTGTGCGGACGGACGGCAGTTGAAAACGATTCTAGAAGAAGCGGCCTAAACAACAACTTGGAGGCAGCAACCATAGTCTATGTTCGGCTCGGTCTGTTCATACGCTGATGGCTCGTTCTTGTGTACATAGTAAACATTCTCTCTCCGTCTCTCTTGCTACTTGGACAGCGCGATATTACAAGAATAAATTCGGTTGTCGGAGTGCACGGGGCTCCAAAACACCGCACATTGTAGCTTGAAAAGTGCGGTTCAAAAAGGCAATTGCCCACTCCTCTGGTCATTCTGAATCACTCCCCATTCACTCGTCGATGCATCATGGTGCATCGATTACATGATTATTTTTTACACCTCCAATAATCGTTAGTTGCAGCTGCAAGCAACCGTACAGATTGCATTACCTCATGTCTGTGCCTCCCTGACCTAGACGCAGCGCGCGCATTCTCGAGCCATGTAAATTGCACTGGGACTGACACGAAAGGTCAACAAATGCAATTTATAAATTTATGAGCAGCCGCGCGCAGCGCAGTTGAACCCGTGTCATGTTGCCGTACGAGCCGCGAGTCGAGCGGCACGCAGGCTCGGCTCACCATCTGTGGGAGGCTCGCTTAAGACACACACGCTAAATTACGTATGAAGTACACAGGTTATATATAAACATCTTCATCAGAGGGGGGACAGCTTGCTTGGTTAGATATTTGCACTTTGTGCTCTGTGAATGTAAATGTCAATTCCCATTTATTTCAATAAAGAAGAAAATGCACAGAGAATAAGATATTAGTTTCGGGCTGACAGAGAAAGCTGTTTAAAAAGAAGAGTTGCCAGATGGGACTTTAACTTTATGGAAAGGGAGAGAAACTAATTAAAGTTAATTATACTGTGTGTATAATAAAATGGTATGGACATATCACGAGCTCTCAAAAACAAACTCTCAAGGCACTGTGGCAGGTGGAAGGAGGAGAGGAAGACAGAGAAAGCGATGGGAAGCTAACATCCAAGAGTGGAGAAGTTGGAGGATGAGTGACACCATGCAAGTGGCCGAGGATAGAGAGATGGAGAGAGCAGGTTTCAATGTCTTCAGTGGTGCCCCAGCGGTCACGGGAGTGATGTATAATTAACAGTGTTGTCACAATTACTTGCAAAAAGTAATTTGAATATTGAGTACTGACTACCCCTCTTAAAAGCAACTAAGTAAAAATAATTACTTAATTACAAATTACTAAACCACTTCCCATCTACGTTATTTAAGTATTGTGTTAACGTTAGTCAGTTTTATTTACTTACTTTTTATTATAAATATTAAGAAGTGTGCAAATCCACCTTAAAAATATAGTTCACCATAACTTTATTGGAAACACGCTATTAACATGACAAAAGTATGATCAGAATTCAATAAAAACTGTTTTATTACTAAATCTTAAGAATGAAAATAATGTATTACATTATAATACATTATAATCTAAAGGCTAAAATTTTAATAATTTAGTTACTGTAACTTATTTATTGATACAAGTAGGATTTTTTAAATTTGATTGATGCATTAATTCAGTTTATCAGTGAATTTATGTGTCCAGGTCTGTCTATAATCCGGTAATTACATATTTGCCAAGACAAATGTACTTTTTAATGTCTTGAAACAATTCATTATGTGTGTGTGTGTGTGTGCGTGTGTGTGTTTGCGAGAGAGAGAGGGAGAGAGAGGGAGAGAGAGACAGTGTGTAAGTGTGGGAGAGAGTGAGTGTGTGCGTGTGTGAGAGACAATGTCCGTTCACATGCATGACTGTGTGTGTGAGTACATGTGCTGTTGTGTATGGCCGTACACTTATGTGTGGGCGTGTGTGTATAAGTGTGACAAAGTGTGTGAGTGTGTGTGATCCACACTAATTGCCGAGCCATTAACGACACACAGGATGTGATGAGAGTGGCGGGTGTGGGTCGTAATCAATATAATTTACGTACAAACACACACACACACACACAGACTTGCCGAATTGGCAGTTATAGATCCCCAATTAGCTGTACCTGGAGCCAGCAGGCGGGCGGTGTGAGGCGTACTCTGGAAGCCGACACCGTTAGACTGTTAATGTGCAATTAATATTCTCTGCCTAACAACGCTGTGAGCTTAAATCTTCCACGCCCGGATAATGCGGACGGGCGCGAGCATAAGTAGCAGAAAAACAATCGTAGCGGAACCGTGGTTGATCGTGTAACGTGTCGCGTGTAAACAGCTTCAAGTGCTTTGGAGAGGAAAGTTAAAGCAAACACTCACGCATGGTTTTCAAACTGATTGTGCGGACTGAATTAAGAGAGAGGGTAGGTGATGGAGAGAGAGAGAGAGAGCGAGAGAGAGAGAGAGAGAGAGACTGTGTGTGTAAGAGAGAGGGGGAGAGAAAGAGAGAGAGAGAGCGAGAGAGAGAGACTGTGTGTGTGTAAGAGAGAGGGAGAGAGAAAGAGGGAGAGAGAGAGTGTGTGTGTGTGTGTGTGTGTGTGTGTATGTGAGTGAGATAGAGAGATAGAGAAAGAGGAAAGTGCCACCAGCATATACACAGAATATGTGATTACAATCAATGATATCAAAATGCAAAATACCCTAACTAGATAAAGAATAAGTGACCACAGACTAGCAATAGAAACAGGTCGGCACAGACAGACCTGGCACCCTAAACAAGAACAGAAAAAGGGAAGGCAGAGCTACACTTCCTATTGCTGTGTGATATGATATGACATTAGATCCCTCTTCCCCATATACATAATACAACATTTAAAAAATATATATATTCCTAATAAGGAAGCACTGCAATATCTCCTAAGGGAGAAAACGCCAACAATTGAGGGGCAACCAATGCTCACTCACATAAAGGTTTAGAATGCTACATTACAGATTATAAAAATGTTGTACATATGTATATTACGAATAGACACTATACGATAACTACATTGTGTTGTAAATATGTTGTCTTTATATTATGTGTTTTAGTATCTATTGTTTGCTTGCAGTTTATTATAGATTATTATAGATGTGTGTATGCTTTGGCAATGTGTGATGCTCATTACGATGCTAATAAAGCCACGGGTGATTTGATTTAGTGTGACAAATGTTGCAAGAACAGAAATGAGCGAGAAAGAGTGACAGACAGACAGAGAGAGAGGCAGAGAGAGAGAAGGAGAGAGACAGAGAGAGGGAGAGAATGAGAGGGAGAGAAAGAGGGAGACAGAGAAACAGAGGGAGGGAGAGAAAGGCAGGGAGAGAGAGACAGAGAACGAGAGAAAGAGAGAGATGGAGAGAGAGGAGAGAGAAAGGGAGAGAGGGAGAGAGGGAGAAAGAGAGAGGGAGAGAGAGAGATGGAGATAGAGCAGGAGAGAGAAAGAGAGAGAGGGAGAGAGAGAGAGATGGAGATAGAGCAGGAGAGAGAAAGAGAGAGAGGGAGAGAGAGAGGGGGAGAGAGAGAGACAGACGGAGGGAGATGAAGGCAGGGAGAGAGAGAGAGAGAGAGAGAAAAGCTGAAGACACATCTCTTTGATCTAGCTTATAACTAGGATGTTACTGTCATCGGTACATCAGCCCACTGTATGTGTTTCCATGTGTGTCTGTGTGTGTGTGCGCGAGTGTGTTTGATTTGGGAGGCTGTGGGTGACGTTGTTCTGTTCATTGTTCTGTCTCTGTAAAGCACTTTGTGTTGCTCTGCATGAAAAGTGCTATACAAATAAATAAAGTTTGAGTTTGAGTTTGACTCTTTCAAAGTGTGTGTGTGTGTGTG
>OMKY01179371.1:0-11525 GCA_900302395.1 Bregmaceros cantori
CCTCTCATGCCCCCTACCTCACCCTCGCATTGAGCTGCCATCCCAATGCAATGTTTCAGTCGATAGTGGGCTTAAGAGCCTGCAGTAGACAAGTAGACACAAAATCTCAAGAGAGTAGAGCTTTCGGAGTCTAACTTGTTTTGAACAATTTTTGAAGATGTTTATTCAGTAGGCGCACATGCCCATCGCATTGTTCCAAACGAATGATAAGAGCTTGCAGGGCACTATTTCACACCCAAATATCATGCAGTTCTGTGCCCCACAAACTCACAATAAATAAACTTGCGCATCCCATTGGATTGAATAATTTGTCTTAGACTTACAAATGAAGGCAGCCATCCCATTGGTCCAGAAGAATATGTGACCAAACTTGTGAGTAATTTGAAGTTGAATTTGTCGATCGATGCTTTCATTTTTGACGTTTTTTGCACGAAAACTCGTCTATCGCCAACAAATTATTCCCAAACAGTTGATCTTGGTAGCGCCCACATGTGGCTGCCAACTCTCCCTCTTTGGTGTGAGAACCAGTCCATTCTCTAACACAACACTTCTCACACGTGCATGGTTTTTAAAAATATTATAATGCCAACAGTGCCCAACGAGCTCAAATTGAAATCAACTACGCCTCCCCGCGCCTGGGGTTAGGGATGTCTCTTAAGAGTGTTTCTCACTCCAAATTGAGCCCTATGGAACATAGTGCTCTTTTAAAATAGGCTTAATCTGTGACTTTCGTGGTTAAAGTGGTTTAACCCTTAACTGTACTCGTTTGATCATCAGATCCTAACAATCCAATGGTACTAGCCCCCATACTATATATTGGACAAGTTGAAGCGAACAAGGGTTAACTCGATCCATCTTTGATCAGGGCTTTGAACCGGTTCAAGGAACGAAAACGAAAACCGAGAACTTTTAGTATTTTCCAGGGAACAGAAACGAAACCGGAAATGTTATTATTTTTTATGTTCCGGAACAGGAACACTTATTTTAAAATAATGCTAACCGGTTAATACCGGTTTTATTTCGTTCCTCAAAGGAGTGCACTTTGGGATAACTTCAGAAATAATACAAGAGTATTTATAAAATCTACGGTCCAGCAGTGAAGTACGAATCGCTGCGCGACTCTCTTCAGCGTGTTGTTGTGGGTTCGCCCCAACACACAACGAGACCTCGGCTGTAGAGCGCTACCAGTGGTCCTCTGTAGCGAGTCGTTTTGGGTCCGCCGCAAAAAATATTACATAGCATTAAACAGCTGACAGGAACGAAATTAACCGTTCTGGGAACAATATTTTTTTGTTCTAACCGGTTCAGGAACGTCAATTTATTGGTGGAGCACATAACCGGAAACGTTATAATTCTGTTTCTGTTCAGAACGAAATGCTTGGGAAAAAATATTGGTTCAAAGCCTTGTCCTTGATCTTGTCGGATCTCTGCCCAAATCGACGACGCCTTTTTGTCTAATCCCGTGTGACAGCACCGTGTAGCCAGATCATTGGGATGTCGGACCAACAGCGATACTATTTCATGATGTTGTGGTTCTAGATCTGAACATAATTTAATTTCCACATCTTGCGCTGGAGCTCTGTCGTTGTTTCTGGCTGGCTCGGAAGCAGCGGAGGCTGCTGGCTGGCCTCGCATGTCCGCTGCTCATTAAATACTGGCTGCAATGCTCAGGGTTTCTTAAAAACATCCAAGTATTTGTGTTCACGATGCACATGCAAGAAAATGGAAAAAAATTGATAAAATATGTTTATATAGGCTTAGGCACATCATTAGACGCTTGTCCACACATCCACTCCCACAGCTCCCCATTCCCCTCCGACCCCTCCATCAAAGAGGTCATTTGAATAATAATAATAATAATAATAATAATAATAATATTATCTAGATTGATATAGCAGTTTTCTGCCACACAGTGGTACTCAAAGTGCTTTAGAGAACTCAATCACGCATTCAAATTTAAGCAAAACCAATTAGGGGTACAACGATTAGTCGATTTGATCGATGACTAATTGATTATTGCATTTGTTGTCAATTAGTTACATAATCGATAATTGCCGAGGAATTCAATCGTTGTTATTGTCGGCAGTTTTTGTTGGCACCACCATGAAGAATATCTAAGTAATTAGTCGACTAATCATTTAAGTTAGAGTCAGACCGATATATCGGTCACCGATATGCAGCGATGTGACCAGGTCCCTCTTTCAAGTCTCAAGTCTCAGGTCCTTCTTGATCAAGTCAAGTCCCAAGTCAACTCCAAGTCAAGTCATCATTAACATGCTGTAATTTTAGCTCCAGAATCTGATTTTAATAAAGTAGTAAAAAAATCAAACAAAGCTATTATAAAGGCAAAACTATTGCTTGCTTTTGACTTTATTAAAATCAGATTCTGGAGCTAAGGCTACAGCATGTTAATGATGACTTGACTTGGAGTTGACTTGGGACTTGACTTGACTTGCCCAAGAACGACTTGAGACTTGAGACTTGAAAGAGGGATTTGATCACATCTCTGCCGATATGTATAGGCCTACATGAGGCATTTTTCCGTAACGCTGCTGTATTGGTATCTGAATTTCCCTGCCGATACGGAGGGATCTGCAATATTATTATAATGTCATTTTCCCCTCACTCACCCTGTTCTAATCATCGATGCCATGGAAGTCACTACAACACTAAAAGAAGTGTGACTTCTTCCCAACCCTGTTAAAAGGCTGGTTGACAATTGACTGACAACACTTTTTGTTTCAGGTTTTTGCTTTCTTTCAAATTTAAAATACATCAGTTGCATATCGGTTATCGGTATCGGTCCGCCAGGAAAAAAATCGGTTATCGGTAGCGGGCCAAAAAACTTGTATCGGTCGGTCACTAATTTCAATAATCGGCAACTATTCGACTATTGAAATAATAATTAGTTTCAGCCTTAAAACAAATAGTACAATTGTACAAGGCGTGATACCGTGGGTTTATCCCGTGTTTGTGTGTTGGGTGCGCGCATTCCTACACCGGCCCTGGCCTGAAGATTTAAAATTCCCCGTTAGGTCCGCACCCAACTCTAGCATGAAATACAGCACCCCCCACCCCGTCAACAATGGCAGGCAGAGCGGAGGAGAGAACCTGTGTTCTCTACTCCCATGTCGGCTATCTGATGTACTCCTTATTAAATCAGAGATGCGGAGTATCCTCCCCATCCTCCCACACGGACTAGAGTCGGTTATTGTATCGTCCAACGTGGAACACTCGGCTGAATTGAAGTCTTGTTGTTCCGAGAAGGGGAGATCAAGGTTGCCAAAGCACACGATCCAATAGAAAATCACATTAAAAGGAAGAAGACTGGGAGACAAAGGCTAGCATATATTACACGTGCATCTCCCTCCTCCCTTTCCACAGAGACACACAACACACACTGCAAGACAATTCTCCCAACCTGTGTCCAACACAATTTATTCTCAAATAGTATACTTAAGTAGACCTATGCAGTCGTCTCCGTCTCTGAAACGCAATGCGTCCCATATCGTTCCCACCACTGATGTAAAAGTTTCTCTCTATATATTCTAATTATATTTATATATATATAAAATGTATATCTATCTTGAAAGTTTTGTCCAGAATCGAATCAGTTCATGAACCGACCCTAGAGCATTAACATACAGAATCTGGGACAGGTCCATCCATCCGTTAAAAACGTTTTTGCGTTGGCACAAAGGGCCTTTACGCAGCGGTGCAAGCAAAACCATTACATCCATGACGCTTGCCGTTTCTGGGATATAATAACAAAGTGTTAATGCAATGATGTAATGATGACGTTAAACAATAATGTCTAGTAAACCATTCATAATTCAGGAAGAACTGATGGAAATCCAATCCCAAAGCGAATATATTTTCTGTCACATAACCACCATGATTGTTGGTGCATATAATAGATTGGTGTCAGATGTCCCATGCTGCACATGTATATAATATATTAAAGGAAATATAAGCCATTCCATTGCACAATGCCACAGACCAAACTCGATCTGCAGCCTGCAGCCAAGCCCCACTGAGATAACCTGGCAAGCCAGAACCAATGAATCGTCCACGCATCACTTGCGACTGGTCGGTCCGGTGGGTCTGGATCTACCAGGCTGACCAATCTGATTGTCGTGCACGTTCGGACGATCGGATCAGCGCCTCGTTAGGGCGGGCTTTGTTCGACTCGAGGCGTGGTCCTCCACGCCACTTGCCACACCTACTGCGCTGTGATTCGCTAACTTAATTTGATTGACACACCTTTTCTCCAACCTGCTTACTCCAGACCCAATGATCGTTCTAGTCGCGTGCGATGCGTGGACGATTCATTTGTTCTGGCTCGCCAGGCTTCATCCCGCAGCCCAAACTGTTAAGCCCCAACTAGAGCCCCACGGAGCCTCACTAGTGAAAACATAGCAGTGGACACAGGAAGGGTTCGAAGTACAGGAAAGTGGATTCTGCAAGGCATCATCTGGGGGGCTGGGCAGCAGTGTATTTAATATCCTCTGTGTGTCTTATCTGCCACTGTCTGTCTGTTGCTGTTTCCCCTCCCAGTCCTGTTGTTGTTCAAACTCCAGCTTTTCCATCCAGTGGAACCAGAGATTGTTGTTCCCTCCCACGAACCCTTGGGTCAACCCGTCTGTTCTTGTGGGCTCTGATCATAGCATCCAGGTGGAATTGACTACTGGAAAACACCTTGAGTTGCATGGCCCGATTCTGGCGCACTCAGAACTTCAATAGGTTCTTCATGTGCGTTTGACGGTTTAAGATTATTATCATTTTTTTTAGTTGTACGTCCTAGGTGCGACAACTTTATTGGTCAGTCTGGGAGGTTGTCCGCTTGATCACACTATACAAGTCAATGGCGCGTTCACACCTAAAAAAATGCAATTAATGGTGTTCAATATTTTAATCTCAGTTCAGAAAACTATAGCATCAAATTAATTGGTTTTGGTAAGAATTTCACCATCTCAAACAAGATAATAACGTCCTTATTTATACTGGTTGTGCAAATAATGGACAGAAGATTATTCAGCCAAAAGTTAACAATTGCTTTAATCACTGGATGCAATTCAATATCACACTGCAGATCATGTATTTACACAATAAATCCACTTGTAGCAGAATGTGTACCAACATGGGTTATCTTTATCCTGAGACACCTAAAACAAGTGGATGCTATTTTAATTGCTACCACCCGGCATGCAAACTAGAATATTTCAATTGAAATACATGTTTTCCTGTACTCAATTAGTTCTGGATGTGGATCAGTTGTAACGCTGTCTGTGATCTACTCTACATTTCCACTTTCTCTCTCTGCTCACTCTCGCACTGATGGCTGTTTCCAAGCTGAAGAAGTGGTAGTATTCTTCCTGTCTGACTCGTTGATTGATTGGTTCCCTCTCCTGTTTTCACCGGGTCGGCTGTCTGTCTGCCACCCTCTTTTTCTCTCCCATCCTTCTCCGCTCCCCCCGTCCCATTAGCAGCAGCACCACTGCTACGCGGCCGGCGGCAGTGGTGGTGTAGGGGGTGGCTCGAGCGACCTCCCCGCCTACTTCTTTCCCTCCATCACGGAACGTCCAGTCTCCTTCTCCCCGCCACCTGCGACGCCTCCTCCCAAGGCGTACAACACTCAACGCCGCAAAAGCACGTCCATCCTGGAGGCCCACACGCGCCACTTCCAGCCCGCCTACCCGCCGCGTTACGGCAGCAGCCTGAGCCCTTTCTCGGGTCTGGAGGACATCCCGCCGCCGGTCTACGTACCGCCGCTGCGCCCGGAGGAGGTGGAGGCCGTGCGGCGGCTGAGCTTGAACCAAGCGGCGCTGCTGGATCATTACGAGGCCATGGCCTACCGAGGTGGTTACCCGATGGCCGCCGGCCCGCTGGGGCACCTCGGCTACCACACCATGCACGCCGCCAGTCTTGGGTACGCCGACACTCCGCCGCCCATCTTCCTGCACCCCCACGTCATGCAGAGGATGGGCGCGCACAGTCCCGTCCCACCCGAAGGATACTCCGCCCCTTCCCCCTTCCCGCACTCGGCCCCGCCGGAAATGAGCGAAGCGGCGCATACTCCCGGTAACGTCTTTGACTATCACATGGCAGCCGCTGCAGCCGCGGCGGCCAGCGACCCGGGTCTCCTGGCGTCCCGATTGTACCGCACCCGGCGCGGCTCTATGGACCTGCAACTGGACGACAACAGCGGGGGTTCTGGCGGATCCGGGTCGTACGGGCGGCTGCAGCCCGTCCGGGAGGAACTGTACGCCTATCTCAGCCCAGAGCTGCCCCTCCCTCCGGGCAGCCTGCTCCTGCACCACGCCGGGGCAGGCAACAGCGTCCGAGACAGAAGCCCCGAGCCGTCCAGCGACTCGCTGGCGTCCTCCGACACGGGCGAGTTTCAATCGCCCCCTCCACCGACCGCACACCCCCCTCCTAGCTCCGCCTCCTCCTCGGCGGCGCAGCCCATCCCTCCCCAGCTCTGCCAGGGAGCGGCGGGCGGCTGCCAGATGGGCTGCCATCCTCCGTCCAAGCACAACTTCCTGCCGACGTCCCAAGTATCCTCGCTGGTCCAGGGAGCCTGGTCCCACGGTCCCGGAGCCGCCGTGCCTGCTCAGCCGGACATGACCTACCACGAGTCTGTCCTAGCCATGCAGGCGGCCAACCCCACTTTGGTACTACTGGTATACACACCCTTCACTGTAAAACACAACCTCTGCAATTGTTCCTGGGTCATAATAATAATAATGCTATTTTTTTAATAACACATGTTAGTGTTGAAAACAATCTCAACAGAGCACATTTAAATACAAGCAGTGAAAAAAGTTCAAAACAAGTAAAGAAAACAGTTTGAAAGCGTTTTAATAAAGAAAAGGTTTTAAGTCCTTTCAGTCAATGTGCTCAATGCGCACACTATCTAGATCGGGCTACTGTTGGCATGGTCTTTTGTGATCCAAATCCAATTCTTTTGAAAAGAAACCTTTTAAAGAAACAGAACCTGATAGTGATTCACTTTCCCATTAAACAACAAATTCAACATTTCTTAACATTTGTGTGATATTGCATAAAGCACACCAAACTTTGTAGCTGAAAAGCATCGGGCTCCTCTTTTCAGTTATGTTAATGCAGACTCATAGTCGCATTTGTGGCCTTTCCCCGGAAGGATTGTACCACTGTCTTCCATTTTAGTTACTTTCCTCAAGGACGGTCTGTTTGGTGGTCCGTGGTTGGTACTAGAGATGTTCATGTTCAGCTGAAATCCCTCGAATCCTCATTGTTTTTTTTTTAATTTTCCTGATGCTTTCCCACAATTTGTCTTTGTTTTTAATCCAAGTCAATGTTATTCTCCCTTTTTTGTTCATTCTTCAAAATGCTGATGTTTCACTGGTGAGCACCTTCTGCCTTCTGTAAACAGGTGGCTAGTAGACTCTTCTGAAGAATGGTCAGATCTAAAACTCACCTCGAGATGGGGTTCCATG
Source organism: Bregmaceros cantori (assembly GCA_900302395.1). NCBI lineage: Eukaryota > Metazoa > Chordata > Actinopteri > Gadiformes > Bregmacerotidae > Bregmaceros > Bregmaceros cantori. The sequence goes on from OMKY01179371.1 coordinate 7,479, forward strand.
AGGTCCTGAATAGTGCTGGTGTAATGGCAGCTCAGCTATGTCCAGAGGTGGAAAGAGTACTGAAAAATCCTTTTTGAGTAAAAGTATCTTTACTTTGGTTAAATTGTACTCAGAATAAAAGTAAAATTACCAATCTCAAAATGTACTTAAATAAAAGTACCAAATTACTTAATTTAAAATGTAATGGTTTAAAATGAATAAAAGTTACTTTTATTATTTAATGCAAAAAAAGCATAAGTCATGAATCAAATTCAAATCACCGGTCACGTTTTTTTGCTCCCGATCCTTCGATTTTAAGGACCGGCCGATCCCCGGTACCGAGTCCTGATACTGCAAAAATTGGTAGTACCCAAACTATTTGGCACACCAATATGTTTTGTAATCAGTAACGTGAGGGGACTCAAATGTAATCAGTTAGAAGTAATAAGGTAAAAATGTACTAGAGTAAAAGTAAAAATTACGCATTTCAAAAACTACTCAGAAAATTACAATTTATTCATAAAAAGTAATTAATTACAGTAATGTGAGTAAATGTAATTCATTACTTTCCACCACTGGATATGTCCACGTAGTTTAAAGGACCAGTCTTGACACGGGAACATGTCTAGAAGGTTCGTTTATTAAGCTCTACCGGACATTAACCGGGTATCGGCTAACTAAGCTAAGCTAGGTGCTAAAGCAGGAAGAAGCCGAACAAGCACATTTCAGGAAGCATCACTGATTTATAGCCAATAGGAGCGGGGCATTTGATGATGTCACAGCTTGTAGCCAATCAGGATAATGGAGGCGTGACTGTATCAGTTACATTTCAGTAACGCTTGCCTCAACATCTCTCTCTCTCACACTCCATGCAAAAAACAAAAAACAAAATCCAGCGGCGCTGGCTGCAAGAAACGCTACGATGAGTTTGAATTTCCCGTTAAGATCGGAAAATGGGAACGCCCAAAGCATAAAGCGTTCTCCACGCACACAGAATGTCCATGGACTACCTGGTGCGATATTAACTAAACTGTAGCAAAATACACCTCCTGAAGGCAGCTGGTTGCACACTGTTGGGGGGCGTCAACCGCTTTGAAGCAAAGTTCTTCACACCTGTCCCCTTTTGTTTTTTGTTGTCTAGAATTTGATTTGTTCTTTCTGTTTGTCATTTGCTGTAAGTAACTTTTATTTTGTGTAGCTTCATATGTGGAGCACATATGAGTAGTCGTGCTTGTGTGTCCCTGCTTTGCTGAACATGCAAATCCATAAGTCTGTCTGAAAACATGGCGTCATGGAATGTACTACCAATGGAATATGGTAGTATCTCCACTGGCATACGCACAATTTTTATCATGTCCTTTTTGTAGTTATTTTATCGGCGCAAGCCCCATTTTCGCATTTTATTGACAGCCTTGGTGTGAAAGGGGGACGAGGGAGCGGGGGACCAGCAGACTTGCAGTATATGACCGCGAGGGGAAGCGATCTCGCGACGCTGCGTGCACGACCACAGTGACGAGCACTAGTATGGGGCTGCCTTTGCATAATGTGTTTAATTGCTACGCTACTGGGCCAGCCTGGCATACACACAATTTGAAGTTAAAATCTGATTTTGTGCAGGGGTTTAAATAAAGATGTAAATGAAATCATCCTGTGAACTAGAGTATTTGCAACACATTGTTGATGTACTGATTTTACAACTATAGTACAGTGACACCGTCGGCGAAATCTTGTAGAAAATTTTGATTTGAAAATGTAAATCTAAATTCGAGGTTTCAGAGACGAAAACGTGGGTTTTATTTTCAGCCACAATTGCATCCTTGAGGAATGCCAAATTGCTAAAGTCATATTATCCGGCGTCAGTGTCGTTTTTCATCTTTATTGGATTGGATTAGTCGGAAACTGGTTTGAAGAGATCGGGGGTAGTAGACATCACTGACAAGGGGAAGAGAACTTGCGGCACCGCGGACACTGCGATTTGGACAGTTGTCACTAGACTGATCGTACAGGAAAATAATGTTGGCCAGCGCCTGGCCAGCGACGTGTTTGAAGACTGTTAATCATGTTTATAAAAGTGATTAACTATTTGACTTTATGGATTTTGCACCCAAACCCAATGCCAGCACAACATCATAACCACGCAAAGCAAGACCCACACATCAGCCCCCCTCAGTCCATGTTGTGTTCATTTTGCTCATTTTGCCTCCTAAACCCACCACCCAGCATATTGTGTGTTCTCGACCTCCTCTTCAAAGTGCGTTATTTTTATTTTCTGTCGTTCCATTTTCCTTCCTTTTCTTTTTTACCTTTCTCCCCACACCGTTTGTTTCTGCTAGGTTTTTGTTTCCTATTAGCATTCATTGTGCGTGCAGGTAGGTGAACTATGTGTTTGTGTGTTCATGTGCCGTTTGCAAGTACCCACAAATCAAATTCAAGCTGACCTGCGGGAAAGCTGAAACTGCTATTCACATGTTGACGGGTTGTTTTTAGCGCATTCAACTTTGCTGCAATCCAGCGGCGCAATTAACACTTTTGGCGGCAAAGAGTTCCAACAAACAAAACAAAACAAGTTAATTGCCAAATATTTCAAAACTTGCATGAAATGCATTAATCCTCTTGTAGTGTAAACTGTTATGTTTAGTTATAATGTGTACATAATATTTGGTGTTGTATGCTTGTAAAAATGTGACGTCAAGATTTTTCTAATGAGACAATTGACCACCTTGTACAATTCGTACGACCATAAAATATGGCTACTAGACGAAAATAATGATTCTGGATTTGCCGTCAAATGGCGGTTTTCCAAGTTATTTTTTTCCCGGCACCAGCGCCATTTTTCATATGTATTGCATAGGATTAGTTGGAAACACAGTGACGTAGAAGTCACTGTAAACACAGTTCCATTAACATGAATGGGGGTGTGTTACGTGCAGTGTCCATAACTACCCAGCCAAGGACACCCCTTAAATGGGGCCGTTTTGGGGTGCGCGTTGGCCGAGTGGTTATGGACACCGCACCTAACGCGACCGCATTCATGTTAGTGGCGCTGTGTCTACCGCAGTGTCGCGAGTTCGACTCCGCTCGTCCGACTAATCCTATCCAATAAAGATGGAAAAAATGGCGCTGATGCCGGAAAAAATAACTTAAAAAAAAAATGGGGCCGTTTTAAATCCAAAGAGGAAATTAACTTTTAATAGTAATAATGGTGCTTTCTCTTGATATCCTGTAACCTTTATACAGAGATGGCAAGTAACGAAGTACAAATACTCAAGTACTGTACTTAAGTAAAATGTTCAAGTATCTGTACTTTTAGAAGTACTTTTTTCTGTGATTACTTTTTACTTGTAGTGAGTACATTTTTAACAAAAATATCTGTACTTCTACTCCTTACTTTTACCAAAACAGGCTCGTTACTTTTTTTTGCATTGACGGGGTAGGATAACGTCTATAATATTAGTCAGTAGGGGGCGCTGATGTACCGAGTACAGTCCCAGTTAATAAGTGGATTTCATTTAGTCCCGAGATATAAGATAAATTAGGCTAGTTGTTAATTGGTTTGAGCAATAATATTGATAAACTAACATGCATTTTACATACAATTTTATTTGTAGTACTTTGTACTTTATACTTTCAAAAATACTTTTGCGTACATTTTATAGCATGTACTTTTTACTTTCAAAAATACTTTTTGAGTACATTTCTGAGCCTGTACTTTTTACTTTACTTGAGTAGCAATTTGGATCAGTACTTTGTAGTCTTACTCGAGTTGTTTTTTTACAAATGTATTTTACTCTTACTCAAGTAAGAAATCCCGGTACTTTTGCCATCTCTGCCAAAATGTAATCACTTGTTCCGTTTGTCGTTTCCAACAACTGTATGACATTTCATCCAAATCCGTGCACAACTTTTTCAGTTATCCTGGGGACAGACAAACCAAGCAACCAACCAACTCAACCGAAAACATAACCTGCTCGCCGCAGGTAATAATGGATCTAAATGCATTGTGGGATAAAGACAGGCTTCTGGTTGAGTTCTGGGCAGTGCATGCCACAATATGAGATTGCCACTGAT
>OMKY01179417.1:3593-14343 GCA_900302395.1 Bregmaceros cantori
GCCCAGAAGTGCTGCAATTCTATTGGTTTATCATACAGTCCTTTGATACAGTCCTGTGCTCTAATTGGATGTTCAATGTGCTGTGATGCTGTGATTGGCTAAAAGCCTGAGTTCATCTTTGTATATATCGAAGTGTTTTCTGATTAAACTTCCAGAACGTCTGGATGCACCTTCAACCTCTGTCGCGTCCGACGTCTCTCCACTTGCCTTGATCAGTGATAGTTGGGCTAGTATACTAGGAAATACTAGCTCAAAAACAATATTAATATTATTTTTAAAACATTGTCTGTTTAAAAGTCTTAAGGTAATAAGCTATCACTCGCTAGCAGATGGCAGCCTAAGTACGTCGTTGTATTTGCTTCTATATAATGGACATGAAGTGGAAATAATAACTCTTAACCGTATGTAACAGTTAACCGTACGGTTAACTGTTATAGTCAAAATGACTGCCATCAAGCCTTCACGTCACGTGCAACAGCCCTATTGATTATTAAATTAGTCAACAACAAATTTAATAAATCAATGCATATGATGAAAATCATCGGAATATCGATAATAAATCAAATAATATGAATAAAATATTTTTAAAAATGTGAATCTCACTTCTGACACACATATGCCGCCAATGGTAACACAAACGTGGCTCATGGTAACCTCTCAATTTGCCTACTGGTCCATATCATTGCATCATCTCCACCGCCCCACATGGCGAGCCACGATCATGTACCATCGTGGACCCAACTTTGCGGGCCACAATGCACCACGGTCATGTAGGTATTCTCTACAATACTTACGATTCTTCCAATGTTCAAGGATTGTTTCTCAGAGATGCCCATGCGGCCGGTGCAGTGGGAGGTGGCATGGGTGCTCATCAGCCTCGGCGAGCTGGTGGGCTTCGTGTTGCCCCTGATTCTGGTCCTGTCCAGCGCCTGCCTGACCGCCGCCAGCCTGCGGAACCTGACGGAAGGCGCTGTGTACGACCACGGGGAGCGGCGGCGAGCTCTGCGCACGGTGCTGAGCTGCGCACTGGTGTTCTTGGTCTGCTTCGTACCATACCACATAACCATGCCTCTGGACTTCCTAATCAAGGTATTGCAGAGCAAGCTTCCATTAGTTACACTGCAGCCAGCACATTTAAGCAGATATGGGCAGAGAAGCCATACAAATTACTTAAGTAAAAGTATTGTTATCTCAGCAATATATTACTCAAGTAGAAGTAAAAAGTAGTCATCCAAATAGTTACTCAAGTAAAAGTGAAAAAGTACTGCACAATAAAGCTACTTAAGTAGCGAAAGTACTGAGTAACTTTCAGTACAAAAAATAAAAATAAATAAGAGCGAGAGAGAAAGCACCTGAAAGAGAGAGAGAGACCGAGAGAGAGAGTGCCCGAAAGAGATAGAGACCGAGAGTTAGAGAGGCCGAGGGAGAGTGACAGAAGGCAAGAGAGAGAAAGAGAGGGCGAGAGACAGAGAGGGAGAGATTGAGAGAGAGAGAGAGAGATATGACAGGTGTCGCTAAAGGCTTTTAATGTAACGAGTAGCAAATTGCTGACATCTCAGTAAAAAGTAGTTTTCTTCACCTCAAATTTACTTGAATAAAAGTAGAAAATAACTTGTGGAAAATGTACTCCAAAAGTAAAAAAAGTACACAAAAAATTGTAACGGAGAAAATTGTAATGCATTACTGCCCATCTCTGCATTTATGAATGAAAGCAGTTTTTGAAACCCAAATGAAGGTAGGCAGAACCGAACAGCCAGTAGGTTGTCGGAATGTGTTAGAGGCAGACAGTGTGACATCTTATAGACTGGAGAGAACAAGTGATATGATGTGATTACGTTCAACATGTATCATAACTGCATCGTAAGCAAAGGCATGACAAGATTATGACCTTGAAACCATGTTCTAACTAGTGTTATGTACACACACAACTACTTCAATAACAGGTGCAAAATCAACTAGAAGCATTCAGAGAGTGCAAACCTGCGTCAAGGCCATGGGGTCACTGATGCCAAAACATCTAGACGGTATTATGTTACTTATAGGCTACAGAAATGCTCCAAAATTGAATCACTTGTCACCAGTGGTGCGCGAGCACGCTCTTGGTGGTATGCGGGATTATAGTCATCAAAATAAATATTTTTGGAGGTGGGACACGAACCCTGGTCTCCAGCTTGGCAGACCATAGGGCTAACCACAACACTATCTGAGCTGTGTTAGTATCATACAGTAGTGGAGCCAACTGCTGCGTGTTGCTGGAGGTGATCACAGTTTGTAAGCTCATAACAGTTGTCAAACTATTATGTTACTTATAGGCTTAAAAAATCCACCAAAGTTTAATCTCTTGTTCTGTTTGTCATTTCAAACAACTGTACAAAATTTCATCCGGTCCGTGCGTAACTTTTTTTCAGAGAGACAGCCCAACACGACTGAAAACAAACTGCTTGGCGCTGGTAACAATCTTGAATCCATTTGTGCACCCTGCAGGCCAACCTGCTGAGTGCGAGCTGCCGCGCCGAGGAGCTCATCCTGCGCAGTCACCCCATCGCTCTGTGCCTGGCGAGCCTCAACTCCAGCCTGGACCCCATCATGTACTACTTCACTACCAAGGAGTTCTGGAAGAGGCTGGGCCCGACCGGCGGCACAGGAGATCGGCACGGCAGCCTGGTCGCCGCCCACCAACCCATGTCCACTTGGTACACCGAAGACGCCGCGCCACACAGCGGAGTGGTCCGCCGGGAGAGTGGCTAGCGCCTGGCCACCTACGAGAAGTTAAGCACGTTTCCGCTACACAAGGTTAAGGTTCAGACATTGAATATGAGGGATAAACACAGAATGAAGGGTTAAAAACCTGTTATTTAAGAACTTCGCAGACTGACGTGACTCAAACCAATAATAATCTACAACATACAGTCATACTACCAAGCTACCTACCAAGCCTAAACAAAACCAGAGTACTCTGAACTCACAGTTCGAGAACTGTGAGTTCAAATAAGATTCAGGAGTTCATTATCTGAGTCAAGAAGTCCATTATCTGAAATGCTGGATGAAATACTTCTCTTCAGCATTTTAGACTCCAGTAACGGTTGGACATTTCTGCCCTTTGTCACTGATTCTGTTCATAACTTGAATACAAAACAGAATTTCAAGGAGCAGTCAAGTTGTTGAGGGCTTGCAGACAATGTTGGCTTCATTAGTCCAGGTCCTGCAGATCTCACTGGAGTAGTTTGCAGCTGCATGTGAAGCAGCACCTCCAAATCCGAGGCCATGGTTCTCAGCCGCAAAACGGTGCCATATCCAGTTATGGATATGTCAAGATATCTTCGTCAGAGACAAAGTCCAGCCTCAACGCTTCAAGTACCTTTCAGCCTTTTTCGTGAGTGAGGGAACATTGTGAAAGATCTGTTTAGAGAGTTGAAAGGCGACCTCTCGGATGATCTTCAGCACCTGAAGATCAACCAGCATCCTCCTCACCCATGGCCAGCTTTGGGAAGAGTGTGCAGTTATGGGCATGAAGGCCTGTGAAGGCATCTTTAATGTGTAGTGGCAATATTAGATGGTGTTTGACAATATTAGTGGACGACAGCGGGTCTCTCCCCCATTAGTTTACTGACAAGAACAGGTGTAGCCCCTTCTCCGTACACATACTGAAGCCGGGTCTATGAATGGGGGTCCTTTTGCCCAGAGTGATGGCCTTATTGGTAGAGGGATGTGGTCTGCTTCTGTATAAACCTTAGCGGAAGGCAGCTGATGTGAAAGAACTGTCTTGAAACCATGAGTGTTTCAATAAACCTTCATCCATGACGCCTGCATCTATCTGATCTCTCCTTTCCACTCCATCAAATGAAAGAACAGGAAAAGACTTGACAGGTTGGTCAAGAAGGTAGGCTCTGTGCTAGGCAGGACTCTGGACAAAGCTACTGCCATTGCAGAGCCCTAGAGTTATAAATGTGCATTTTGGACAATCACGACATGACATGTGGCCTTTGTGGAAGGATGCTATCAATGTTGTCACAACACTGAACGCTAAAAGGACCATTATGGCCGAACGCTAGAAGATCCTTCATGCCTTGTACAACAGCGACATGTAAAGCTCCATTTTAATATTGTTGTGAATATTGTGTTCCACTTATTTCTGCTTTTTCTTCTGCTGAACCATGAAATGTAATTGTATGAATAAAATATTTCTTTCAATGACTAAAGCAATAGATCTGCATTTAGTAAAGTCATAAAAGTGTGACGGTGCTTACACTGTAGCAGCACTGATGTCAGTAACCTACTTTCCCAATACCAGTTAAACTAGGGTGGGTATGGCTCAGTTGGTGCAGCAGCTGTTCCAACGACTGGCGGGTTGAACACCCACAAAAGGTTGGCTAGTGAACTGAAGAATTGCTCCCAATGGGTGGACTGTGTGATTGAGAGGTCACTGCAAATCGCTACGTGTAGTAGAAAAGTGCAACATACTGTACACCCAGATCTTAAACTTTGATTCTTAAAAGATGCCTTTCCTTTCCCCCTCAGCACCACAATGGTGCCAATGAAAGAGAAGACAAATGTATTTGGACTAAAAGGTAAAGAACTTTATTTAATAACAATGATTACAAAGTGAAATAGACTTTATATGTAGTTTCCACACAAAACACTGAAAACATTTTGCAAGCTTGTTTCCATGCCAGACCTAACCACGACCTGACATTAGGTTTTACAACATCGGAAAAACAATACTCCTAGTTCAAAGAAATCCTACGTTTAAAATCTACTATTTCAAATTGTACTTATACGACAGACAAGTTAATTATAACGAGTTGCGATAGGAAATTCAATGAATTGTTAAAATATAATATTCTGTCAGTCGAGTTTTTGGCATAAGTTGTTTATTGAAACTTCACAAATCAAATTTGCGATGAGAAAAATCATCTTCCATATAACAACAATTTTAAATATATTAACATTCCTTGAGCAGGCTTGCATTTCCATTGGAGGGCATAGGCATTTTTTTTTTAATTTGAGACAAATTCTTGAATGCTGTACATTTAATAGAGCTATAAACATTCTACCCCAAACTCAACGTATTTCGCAGTAAAAAAAAACAAAACCTTGACATCTCCATATTGAAATGTTGTTGGAGCTTTGAAATGACAATATTTTTAAACCAATAAATTCCACCCCTCCCCCTCCCTCAATACACGTATTTAACATATTCAGTATTTGTGCTATTTTAAGAGTAAAGAACTCAGCTACTGCACTCTTCGACGCTTTGTAAAGTTAAGTATTAATTTTGCCGTTACAAACATTTCAACTATTATTTACAAGATTTTGCGGTATAATTATGTATATGAGACTAAGCGCTACAGTTGATGCTCAAAAATAAAATAAAAAAATCCAACATGATGGGAGTTTATAATAAAATTTACACACAAAGCACAAATTCTTAACTTAGAAGCGTACACAATGTTTATCCTCGGGTTTCTCTCAAACCGGATTCTATCAACTTAAGTTCAAGATTATCGTGATCTGGGGGGAGTTCTCTCCTCTTTAGCGTCGCAGAAAGAAATAACGCTTTTATTACAAAAAGTTATTTCTTTAGACTGCTTATTTCATGTGGACGGCAGTCTTCCTCCAAGGACATTCCACCAAGGAGTTACTTTTGGATTACTTTACAAACAACCTGAATCAAATTATTATTAAACAATTTGCCGCTGTTCAAATAATATCGCATGAAACCGTCTCGGGTTTAATAAATTACCATCAAATAATTGAATGCACTTTTTTGTTTGAGCTCAAGTGATTTAATCCAGACTATATTTTTGAGTTGTTCCAACAGCAAATTATTGGTAAAAATAAATAGTTCCTAGAAACATAATCCAAAAGTAACCCAAACCTGCCGCCAATCTTGCAGTAGCGCCGGTCTGCAAGTGTCAAAGGTGAATTTTTATATTTTAGTGGCCTGGGTAAAAAATAAAAGATTGGATTGTTGCATAATTATTAAATTATGGTTTCCGTTCGTAGGAGTGTTGTCAAGCGTGTGTAATAACACATTTCAAAATTTGCCAAAACTGTAATTGTCCTGAAACACAGAACTAGGCAGCTAACCGACACACGGCACTTTGAAGGAAGACCGAGACATGCCCACATCGACGATGCGGCTAGAAGCTACCAGTAACAAAAGCTTTTGTCGGTTATACAAGTGAAGATCTATTTGTACAAATAAAAACATAAAACAAACTTTGGACGAATAATAAATCACAACACAAAAAGGAACAGCTGTGGTCCGGGAAACTAGGGCCCGACCGATTATCGCTGTGGCCGAAAATTTAGGTGCCATAAAGATATTGGTATCAGCCGATTAGTGATTAACCATCTGGTGTGCTGCTGCTGCTTCCGCAGTGGTCACTACGTGCCCACCCCTCCACCGCCTCTTGTAGCACTGTGCCACACACCAGTAATCCATCAGAATGTGTTGCGTGCTTCAGTCACAGAAACTCATTTCAACCTGGGCTGTCTTAGTCGTGACATCCCTTTTTTTCCTCTCATCAATTACCAAACACCATCGAAAATTGAGTTGGAGTTGTTTCAACGTTGATACAACAGACACAACAAATAATAAGTACTTGAAAAGTACTTTGCCTTCAGTTTATATTTTCGACCAACAGTGGTCAAAATGCATTTACATTTTTGTAAATAATCGGCAGATATATAGGTTATCGGCATGACTCATTTCTCGATATCGGTCCCCAAAATCCCATATCGGTCGGGCCCTACTGGAAACCCACGCTAACATCATGACAATAAAATAAGTGCAATTGCAGTTCGCTTCCAAAGTTGGAGCTGAACGCGAGAAGTGGCTGAAGATATGATTGTAATCTGGGCAAGAGTTAGCTAACCTCTAAAAAGGATGGAGAGGGTGTAGGAGCGCTAAATGCTAGTCCAAAGCTAACGGCTAATGATGCCAACAATGGAAAATGTGGGGGGAAACAAGGCTAGTTAGTATAGTAGTAGCCGTAAGCATATTAAAAAAGAACAGAGATGGCAAGTAACTAAATACAAATACGTTGTTACTGTTCTTAAGTAGATTTAAGTATCTGTACTTGAAGTATTCATTTCTCAGATAACTTACGCAGATATTTGGATCAGCACTTTGTACTCTTAGCATTACTTTTACTCCAATACGAAATCTAGTTCGTTTTGCCATCTCTGTTTAAAAGGTTACTCTCGGATAGCAACAGAGCTCTGAAATTGAAAAAGAAAAAAAACTAGAACCTATCATAGCCTGTGGAAGAAGCCTAAACGTTCAGTAGTTTATATCTGGAATAAATCTCTCCTTATTGCACTCTCTTGTTCACTTTTTTTTTCTCCACTCTCTCTCGCGCGTCGCACTCTCTCCCGTTTCACTCAGGGCTTGCAGATTCGGGTTTCGGTGACAAACTTGTTCTCAAAGTGTTGGATGGTGAAGCACTTCTCTGTGGAACGCTTCCGGATCTTGCCGGCTGGTGAATGACAGACAAACGCCAATGTCAGCACGCCAAGTAGAGATATGGCTGTACGACTCAATTTCAAAATAGAACTCAAGATTTTTGTCTCTGAAAACTTGATTCTAGATTCCCGAAGAAAAATCCCCACATCAAAATAAATAAATTGTATTACTCAATATTTCTGTACGCTTGCGAGACATGGAGCCCCAACAACAAAATGGACACTGGAACCTCTTTCCATCTCCGAGTTTTCTTACCCATGACTTGGGCGCGGGGAGCCATGCGGTACGTCTCCTTGCTCTCACACAGCCGGCGGATGTACCAGCCCAGTGGCTTCAGGTCGTCGATGCGCTCGGTGACCACCAGATCTTCCTGAATTAGGTAGCTGCGGAATGATCCGGACTGCGGACACACACACACACAATGCATCATTTCAGTGGCATTTAACTTCCAAGCTACAGCTAAGAAACTAAATTTTGATATTCAAATACAAAAAAAAGGTTAATTTCTAAAATTTGCCACAAATTTGTCGCTGCAGCACGAAGGCACAGATTTTTGGTTGTACGTTGCAGAATAGGATCCAGTAGGTAGACTTCTGGGTTCGGCAGACATTTCTTTTGGATTACCTTAAAAAAGTAAAAAACTGCTATTAAATAATTTTTCAACATGATTCGTCATTGCTGCCGTGGCCACCAGGGGTCACTGACTCACCATGAGCTGCATAAAGAGATCCATGAGATCTTGAGGAGGGAGAACCACGGACGTGTTAAGAGGAATCACAAAGCACGTCTTCAGAGTCAGGTCCAGATAGGCTGTTAGTTTCTGTAACAAACACAGAGTAGGTCCAGATGGAGTGTTAGTTCCTAAAACACACACAGAAATACCGTACAAATCGGGCTGGCCACGTGGCGTAGTGGTTAAAGACGCTGCAGCTTAACTGTGTGTTCAAACCAAACACGAATTGGGCTTCCAGAGCAAATATATTACATGTAACGGTGAGGAGTGAAGCCCGGCGAATTGGCGTCTTGGGGCGAATTGAACGGCGTGTCTTGGGCGTCTGCAGCTATGACTTTGCCTACACCGCACTGCGGCTGCCGCGCCTGTCGCATGAGGTCATGTGACTTGAGGAGTGTGTGGTGGTGTCCGCGCCTCCCTTCCTGCCCTCCACGGTCCCCGGAGCGGGAAGAGACGGAAGCAGCAAGGGCCCCCCTACTCAGGAGCTCCACGGACCCGTCCCTCCACCTCACGGAGCTCCGAAGGGACGGGAACCCCTCGCTCCCTCGCCCATCCCCCGAAGACCGGAGGGAAGCGCGGACGCTGGGCGGAGGCAGGAGGAGATGCGCGGCGGAGTCCCGGCGGTGGTCTGTGCACGCGCAGTCATCGTGCTTTTTGACAGAAGAGTGCGAGGAAAATGTTTCCATCTACCCTCAAATTATTTTTATTAAAACATCATTGTTTTAATAAAAAACATCAACTTGCAGCTGCGAGCTGCAGATTCCGCCTACGAGCTGGAAAGTGGGAAACTTCACTTTTGCCGCTTGCGCGGTTTCGCTGCTGCCACTCAACACATGCCGCTATAAAAATAAAATACTGCGGCGCGATACAAGCTTCCAAAGCGAATTTTCTTGCCCAGTTCGCATTTGGTTTTAACACACAGTAAGACCACTGAGCACACAGCCGCCCCTCATGGTCATACACTGCGCCCTCAGACGAGAGAAGCAACTAGACACTTTCAGGAATGCTTGCATCGATCGTGATCCACAAACTTTTCATTGCGAACATTACGGTTTTTTGTAGCCGACATTTTGTCAACGATTAGTCCGTTATGAGGTTCACCTCTCTTTACCTTGTGGAAGTCGTGGAGGATGTAGGTGGGATCCCGGGAGCGGAAACGCGGAGCGGGCACTTTGATGACGGCCATGTTGTCGGAGATCTCAACGTCCTCCTCCACACGGGGCAGGTAGTACGGCTGGCTCTGACCGCCGACCCCTGAAGGCATCTCGCTGAACTGCATGCTTCCGTGGTATGTTCTCTGTGCCAACGACAGCCCAGTTTAACCCTTTAGTGACAAGCATGTTGACTCAATCGGAGTTCCCCGATAGACAAATTCAGCGTGCAGTTCTGGTGCAAACGCAGATATGAAGAGGACTTTGTGCGTCATTCACTGTGTAGTATTTAACCATTTTTGAAGATGCCTATTAAGTGGGCGCACACACCCACCGCGTTATTAAAAAATGGATGGTGGGAGTTTCAGTTGTGCCTGTACATAGATGTCTCTGTAGACCGTCCCTGTACATAGACTGACTGACCTGCTCTTACCGACGGTTGTAATTCAACTTTGCAACTTGAACCAATTATTTTCGCATGCCCTTTGCGTCTCTTTTGTCAGACTGTGTACAATGCACAATGTCCCTTTGCACCAGTTAACAATGCAAAGGGACATCTAATCTAAGAACTTGCGTCATTGACAAACGGGAACAAACGCAAATTCTGAGGAAATTCAAATACACGACAAAAATAAAAATGGTGAATATGAAACTGGTGCGACAGCCGGGGTGTGCCCGGTTTATGCTGAGCGCTTCATATTCCAGTCGCGGATGTTGCTCAACATGGCGTGCAAGTCCGGACAACATGCAGACACTGCAACAAGAGTCAATATCCTGCTGCAGGCCGAGCAGCGTTGAAACCAGCCGCCGTCGAGAGCGCCACATGTGCTATTTCCGACAAAGAAAATAAATAACTTTATCACTCAAAAACATTGTTTTTTCCCAAATTTTGCAAACTGAACGTTTTGGGCATACAATTAATATAGTTATACTTGTCCAGTAAATTGCATTCACCCATTTGATGGACACTTGAAAAGGTACAGGACGCGGTGGAGGACACACCAAGCCAACTTATTAGTGTTTCAGCACACAGACAGTAGAAACAACGTATTAGTGTTTCAGCACACAGACAGTAGAAACAACTTATTAGTGTTTCAGCACACAGACAGTAGAAACAACTTATTAGTGTTTCAGCACACAGACAGTAGAAACAACTTATTAGTGTTTCAGCACACAGACAGTAGAAACAACTTATTAGTGTTTCAGCACACAGACAGTAGAAACAACGTATTAGTGTTTTAGCACAGACAGTAGAAACAACTTATTAGTGTTTCAGCACAAAGACAGTAGAAACAACTTATTAGTGTTTCAGCACACAGACAGTAGAAACAACTTATTAGTGTTTCAGCACACAGACAGTAGAAACAACGTATTAGTGTTTCAGCACACAGACAG
>OMKY01179594.1:0-11319 GCA_900302395.1 Bregmaceros cantori
CACATCTACAAACTCTATAAAACTTTCTTGTCAAAACCTTAATAATTAATTACTGTGATTATTTACTTGGCAATCTCCGCACTGTGCGTTGTCCAGTTCTGGTAGGGGTCAGCTTCGTTGTGCGGATCATCCTCCTCGGTTTCCACGGAAACAGACTTGGGACGGGACGCTCGCACTCGAGGTGGCTGTGAAGGCACAGAGGGCTGACTGGAGCGCCTTGGCTTTGCGATGCCAGGGCCACTCTCGTACTCCTCCTCCGATGATGATGAAAAGTCTGATCCTTTCTGTCTCCGGCGAGTGGCTGAGGACAAAGAAAAGGCGATTTGGAGATTGGAACATACGAGACAGACCCCCTAGAAAACACTTCCTCAGCAGGTTAAAGAGTGGACGTAAAACCTCAAAAAGGACTTTTACTAAAGACTGTACTTTTACACAACTCTAATGACTGGGAGAGCGTACTTGTTTTTTTGGTTTGAAAAGCACACTTACTCATGAATTTACTTAATTCATTTTAGCAAGCTCAATTTAGCAAGCAAATATCAATGACAGAATAAATCACATTTTTCTACTTCCCCTTGTAGCAGGTTCAAACTAGAACTAGTAAGGGGGCAGATATGCGAGCATGACTAACCAGTTCCGGAGTATTTATTCCCATTCGGTCGGGTTCTGCTTGAAGCCTGCTTTGTTGAACCTGCAGAGCCTTTGGAAGCCGATTGCCTGGCGTCGCTTGCTGATGACTTCCTTGTTAGGATGGCGGAATCTCGTCCCAGGCGTCCTGGTGGTGGCGCCTCATTGTCACTGGGTGTGGTGAATGATCCGGCTCTCTTTCGAGGCATGGCAAGAATGTCAAGTCGAGAAAGCTTCTTCTCGGCGGAGCTTTTGTTTGCCACTCCAATGTGGTCAGAGTTTTGTGAACCTCGGTCAGTCTCAGCTCCCTCATTATCAGACACGTCACCAAGGCGTGCTCGCCGGAGCATGGAGGCACGGGTTGGACGAGGCGCCGACAGGCTATTGGAACGTGTCAACGCCTGCTGGGATGTTTGCTTGCTTGTCTTGCCGTTGTCCTCTTTCTGAAGAGGAGGTGTAACTTTCTTGGTCCGGTTGGATGCACGGCCTCCAGTTTCATTTTCGGAACATATGCTCTCAGTCCAGTTTTGACCTGCCTGGGGTCCTTCTGAAAGATCCAGAGAACCACGATTACCGGCACTGCGACGCATGTGGAACCGCTTAGCGGCCTCGGCTTTGCTGGAGGTATCTGACGACACTTGGCTCCTGCGCTTTTCTGACAGACGTTCCCGTGCTGAAAGCTGCCGTCCCTTCTCCTGGATGGTTGAACTGGAAGAGGACTTATCCTTCTGCAGACCATTGATGGCCGATGAGCGCTTCTTGGAAACTGATGTCACAGGTGTGTTCTTGTTGCTTACCTGACTGACTGTGCTTGCCGTATCCACATCAGACTCACCAGAAAGCGAATCTCCCACATGTGAGGACCCTTTCTTGGAGCTACGACCAGATCCAGAGGAATGGAATGTTCCTTCAGGTTCCTTCAAAAAGACCTCTTGACTAGTCTCCTTGCGCTGTTCCAGGTCTCGCATTGATGGGTGACTGGAGATGTGTGGGAGCTTTTTCTTTTGGACACAATCACTAGGCTGGTCTTTGGTGAAGCTTTCTTGTCTGACAAAAGATGTATCTTTTGTCGGCAGAGCCATTTGGAGATCTGGAGCTGAGCTATTTGGTTTAACACTTGTCCTACGGGGTTCATGGCCACTTAAATGTTGAATCAAAACAGTGGTGGGTTGATTCTTGGGAGATGCTGCTTTTAGGTTCTGAGGAGGCTCTGACTTTCTTGGACTGCCAGAGCCAATGTAAAAGCAGGTGGACTTGGTTGAGGGCAGTGGGGAAGTGGAACCCCTCTCTACAACTCTGACTTGGGGCCCAGGTGCTCTGGAAGAGGTCTTCCCTGTGGTTCTGGGCTGTGTCCTGTGAGCCCGGCCATCCTTTGTGGGTCCATCATCAGATCGGCTGGTGTCGCTCAGGCTGTCGGGGTCCACATCATCTCTGATACAAAGTAATTGACTTGTGTCAAGAGGGCAAGGCAGACTGGTGTCACTGGGCAAGATCTGCGGTCCAGAGCAGAGAAGTTTATCATCATGGTGGACCAGGACACTTGGGCTGATACTTTCTGGTTTGTCCCCGGGAGGTACTTGAGGTAGCTGTCGCTTGGTTCGACACACTTGGCTAGACTCCGACTCAGATTGGCTGATCATCGATCTGCTAGATAGGAATCGGGAATCTGAAGAATATAATGGAGAAGTCATTAGATTAGATGACAAATGAAATACAGTTTAAAGGAATAAATAAAATAAAGACTATACAGTAAACATATTTTTGAACCTTGTAAACATTTGATGGATATTAATCACATCAGTAGCAATTTACTACAGCATTGGAGATTTGTGGAGCACCATCATTCAATTTA
The DNA here is from genome assembly GCA_900302395.1 of Bregmaceros cantori. Classification (NCBI taxonomy): domain Eukaryota; kingdom Metazoa; phylum Chordata; class Actinopteri; order Gadiformes; family Bregmacerotidae; genus Bregmaceros; species Bregmaceros cantori. The sequence continues at coordinate 2,480 of OMKY01179594.1, forward strand.
AAAAGTTACAGACCAAGTGCAGACTTAGTATGTTACATCAGTAGACCTGATTAAGAGTGCTTATGGACTCACCTTCGCCTACAGAGGGAGGTGAGCCCCCCTCGACGTAACTGTCTGCCAGACTGGCCCAGCGGGACACCCATTTAGAACTCTCCATTTCTGCTGCATTTTCTTCAGGGACCTGCAAAATTTGCACTGGTGTCATCAGAAGAGGACAGGAACAGCACTCAAAAATATCACGGCCAGAAGAAGTTCCATGACATATAAATTGAGGTGTGCATCAAGTGGACTGCGTGCAGTGGATAATCACACAGAACATGCAGTGATAGTGCAAGCGCGTTAGGTGTCACCCTTTTGGGGATTTTGGGGATTACCTGCACCGGGCCAGTCGTGGCCGGGTTAAAGCCATGCACTGGATCCACAGTGCTAACATCGCTCTCTGTGATAGTGTGTTCCTCCTTCACCTCATTAACGACAGGCCTATAAAGCGAGGAGCTTACGCCACTATACTCTGGGGAGTCCAGCACACCAAACACCTGTTACAGGGTCACAGGTCAGAGCATGCAGGAGAGGAAAGGAAGGGAGGAAGCACCACAGTACACACACAGGACACAGCAAGGAGAGGTGGAGGTCAAGAGCTGTAGCGTGCATTTTCAAAACACCATTTGGCCCATCTACAAGTGTAGAAATAAAGTGTACAAGAAAGTACAATTCAAGGTAAATTTCAGTAAACTGACATTTCAGTCAACATAGCATGCATTGATGGAACCTTCAATAGGAAGGTAAAAAGTAAGGTACTTTATTTCGCCACACGTACATACATGTACAGTGAAATTCTTCCTCCACATTTAACCCATCCCTGAGGAGCGGTGGGCAGCCGTGTGCGCAGCGCCCAAGGGCCAACTCCAGATTCTGAGCCATGTCCAGGTTAACTAGAACATGTTTTTTTTAAGTGGTGGGGGAAACCAGAGTGCCCGGAGGAAACCCACACAGATACAGGGAGAACATGTAAACTCCACACAGAAAGGACCTGTCCGGATTGGGATTCGAATCCAGGACCTTCTCGCTCTTAGGCATTAGGATCACACAGGTTCTATTAGAATTTGGAAATGTCAGTTGGTTGCTCTTAGAAACACTATCAATTCAAAGCAAGTCAACAGTTTATTGTGGGAAAGAATGAACATCTGAATACTTACCTGGTCGATCATGTTACGTGCCTCCTCGACCTCTGTGTCTTGACACTCGGTTTCAATAGTATATGTCCCAGCGTCGCTCAAGCTATCGTCCTCTTCATTCTTGCTAACCCTCTGGGCCCGGGGGTCCAGCCCTCGCATCAGGCTCGAGGGAAGCGACTGCCCAGCAGTCTGTCTAATGGGTGAGGCCGACTGCCCTTGAGGGCTGGCCGGTGTGCGCCGAGGGGACGTAGGTGTCCGGACATTTGGAATAGCGACAGGTGGTGACGAGGAAGGGAAGCAAGATGCAGTGGGTGTTTTGGGACGTTCCTGGGGTGAGGGAAGGCAACCACTCATGGGAGATACCATGACTGGAGGCGCTGACATGGGCGGAGCTTGACCCATCCTGTCGGTGGTTGGGGAGTCCTTCAGGAGTTCTGCAGCAAAATCCTGGACCAGCTTTGACCTTCTGCCGACACTACCGAATGGTTTACAGGCAGCAGAGGACAAGTGGGATGACACTTCTCCTTCAGTTTTTTCCCTCTTCAGTGAGCTGGATCTTTGTGGGGCGGCGTGTGCCTGATGGCTTTGATGGCCCTGAACCGATTTCACTTGCTGGGCCGGTTGTGGGACATGGCCGTGCACCGAAGCTGGTCGCTCACCCCCCTTGCGTCGCTCCATCTTTGCTCTGAGTGCAGAGTATGATTCAGCCTGTGCTGGGGTGTGCGTGAAAGATTGGGAGCGCTTTTTACGCGGGTTGTCATCAAAGAACTCGATGATGAAAGCCTGCTGGGTCAAGTGCTCCATGGGTACAGTTGCCGTGGATGGGTTGACCGGGGAACGGTTTTGAGGGGGACTGTGTGGGGATAGAGAGTCTGGGGACGACGGAGAGATGGCAGAGGCATGGAGGTGGACAACTTGTTGGGGATGACTTAACTGAGGGGAATACACAGTATGCAGCAAGGACTCTGGGTGCTCGGTCTGGACGGTGTGCTGGGATTTGCTTCTTCGGCCTACCAGAGCGGGGTCCTCTGAGTCGCTCTGCGTTCCGTCTTCATGATGGTGACCTGGAATATGGACATGTGTAAACTGAATGACCAATTGTGAAATGAGGTGTTGAAATATATTTACATATTTTTAATGTTTTTTGAGCCGCATTCAAATTATTTTTGAGATGAAGAATGGGCAGTGGACAAGAGTCGATAAAGAGTCGATTTTTTTTTTTTAATAAAATGCACAAATAAAATGAAAACAATAAATACATCACAAACACCCTCCTGCCCTCCCCTGTCACAAAGCACAGTCCAAACAACTCTGTCTCCACCTGGAGTAATACATCTTTGTGGGCGGACCAACCTCTTTCTATCCCATCAAAATAAGGTGAAGAGCATGGAATGTGGTAAAAAATAACAACTGAACAAGGTAAGATGTCTATGTTCACTTACCCTTTAGAGTCTTAATGTTGACAGCCAGGTCACTTTTGGTGCTGTAGGAATCATCACAGAGCTGAGCGCCATGCTTGTTCTTCATCATGCTAAGGTCGCTGTGTACCAGCCAATCTGCTACCTTGCTCTCCACCGACATCACCTCCGTCCCAGACACGCCGACTGCCGGTTTGGTGTGCGTCGACTGAGGAGTCTGCTTGCGCTGTCGTGATGTGAACTTAGTGACGTGATCTTTGATCTTCATTTTCCCCGGCATGAAGTCATCAAACTCGATGGTGAAGGAGGCATGACTCTGCACGACAGGAGGTGTCAGGGTTGGTGGGGAGGTCTGGGCCTGGGGTGTGTCCGTGTCTTTGGTTGGTATCTTGTACAAAAAAAAATGGAATTTCTTTAATTGGCTTCAGTTTAATTGGAAATGTCAACAAAATATGTAGGCTGTTTTCAATTTGGACGCTCCCCTTTCTTATTTTCTCTCTTCTCTGTTAAAGGAGTTCAAATAAAAATGAATCTAAGTAAAGCAACTCAAGGCAAATCTGGTTGCGATTTGGGTCTTTACAAAAATCTTTTGAGGTAATGTCAGAACCGTTTAATTCTGTGAACCATCATGCAGATGACAACGATGTGGCTCTCCAACCTCTCAACTGTGATGCCACCGAACTGCATTGCAGATGCAATACGATCTATCAGTGGGGGCACACCAAGCCATTGCTTGCATTGGACATTTCTTAAATTTCTATTTAGAGTAGGAGTTGGATTGAAATTACACTTGCTTGTCGGGGCAGGCATCAACATTTGCCTGATGCAACGCCAAAATTCCTTGAAAGCGCCACGGCATGACCACTGGCACTGACTGTTGAATCTGTGCATTTTTCAACTTGATCAACTATTATATCCCAACATGTTGTGTCATGCTTTGAGCATAGCCTGTAAATCACTGTAAATCTGTTTTAGAATCAATTCGATTTAAATTCCCAACATGATGAATGTGTGTAGAATTCTACGATGACTTCACTATCAGATTACCTCATGGAGGTCTGGTTCCATGGGCTTGTGATGCGGGGGGAAGTCCTTGGTGGGGATCTCGAAGTAGTTAGACTCCCGCTGGTAGGGCAAGCCTGCCTGTGTCTCTCTGTAGTCCGTCAGCTCTGCACTCTGGCTCTCTACAATTCAAGTATAGTGCAACTCCTTAAAGAGCCCAACACTTCAAAGTGCATAATGATAATGAGAGATCTTTTAATACAATACACTTGAATTAATATACGTTTATGTTTACTAATTTTTGTACTAATTGTTAACTGGTAAACCTACAAAATGACAAAAGTACATTTCTTGGCATTGGATGGTTAGGCTCATTCCGTTACTTTATTTTTTTTCTTTTAAATGCTAATTGGATGATGTTAATGAGTAATTTTTTGTGAGTAACTGTAAGGCATTTGTTTTGAAAAAGTAACCATCCCATCCAGCAGCCCTGTATTTAAGGCAGATGCAGCAGTTCACTAGCTCCATCACCGGGGACTCGTCTCACCCACTCCATAGTGACTTTAAGCGCCTCCCATCGCGCCGCAGGTGTATGGTACCCATGACAAGGACTAAAACATTTTATTTTATGCCACTATTTTATAGCGCTGTATATTGTTGTATTGTGCTGCGTTGAACTTTTAATTCACTCATTGCAACCTGAATTCACCTGCGGGTATAAATAAAATCAATCATCAACCATGAAAACAATATTTACAAACAATGTATATTTGTAGTTGCTGCTGATGTAGGGGACTACAAAACCGAGTTGGCCTATGTATTATCCTTGGCAGACGAATAGAAAATGTAGTACACCAACCAATTAAAATGAATATCTGATAATAATCATTTATTGAATTAGTCACCACTGATGGAATGCATTGTTTCATTGTTTGGTCCTTCGTGCTTAATATATATTGCTCCCAATGCCAGTCTCCAAACCCTGGCCCCGCATATTCTCTTGGATACTGAAAACTGTTAACCACCACAGCAACACAAATAATACTATAACAATAACAAGTAAGCTGGCGTGGAAAAAAGGTCGCGACCAGTAATAAGTGGAGATGAAAATGTTAGTGATGTGGCCAAAGACCAGCCAAAAGAATAGAATAACACCGGGAATAATCTCATGGACCTCGTCTGCGGTGCGGAGCACAGGCGGACACTTGCTATTATTATCGCATGTGTGTACTACGTGACAAGTAATTCCATTTGCTAACACCAAAATGGGTTGAGCCTAAAAGACGTTGGAAGTAGCGGAACAGGGGAAGTGAGCCACCGATGCTGATGCCATAGAGGGATGTAGGTGTCCCACTCTGTAACTGCATGTGCCAATTGCTGAATTGTCCTGAAGTATCCTGAATGAACCCTGGTGAATACATCCACACAGTCTGATCATTGGGAACCTGGTAAGATGGCTTTTGATGATTTGGAAAATGATCCAATGTGTATTTGGCAAACCGTGACTCGTTGGGGAAACTATGATAAGACTAATATCTTACGGTACGAGCAACGACAATAGCAATATTAACATTTCAGGTTAATAATCATTCAGAGAATTAACAATAATCATTACATGATAGTCATTGCAGCCTGAAGTAAATGACTACAACAGTTGACCGTAGTGCAAGTCAAACACACCTGGATGGAGCGCTTTGGGGCACACCTCCTCTTCCCCCCACCAGGACGGCTGTCCGTACAGGGGAGTCGGCCGGGAAGCTGGAGCTTCTGTCAAAACACACAGTCGGCATCAACGGGCTGCCTGTGCATTTTGGAGGTTTGCATAGTTTCACTCGGTTTCTGCCAGTAGATAAAATTGATTCTTGATTCTGTGCTTTAAAAGTCAATTTTAGAACAAACTTACATTAAAAAGTATCTCATGAACATACATCACCATGGAACTTAAATGACTGAGACTCATTGACAAAACCCATTTGTTTTAAAAACACCAAATGATTTTCTCATTCCTTTATTCATTTTCACGTACCACATTTCAACCATCTAATCTCGTATTGCATATGAAACTACTGTAGAAGCAGTTTCTATTATTAGGGAGGAGCCAGCCCAATGAAGCACATTTTGACAAGTTTCCACAGCGAGCGACTAGCCAATTAGCCTGACAGAAGCTAGTGGCCAATTCAAAAAAGGTTCAAAAGACACATTAGAAAACCATGGGAAAAAACAACTAAATGTTGCACTGTTTTGCAAACAGTCTTAAAATTTGACTGTATCAAGGTGAACAAGGACGAATGCATATATATGCTATGTGGATAATGTGTGTCTTTTTGACTGCACAACTGGCTGCCAAAGACCGTGATAGGTGGAGGAACATTACCGATGCCTTATGCCCCATTGGGGGCAAAGAGCATAAGTAAGTAAGTATATATGTGTGTACCAGGCCAGCACTTAAATAGGGGTAAGAAATTATGTCTCGATTTCCTCCAACTCCTTTTGAACATGTTTTTACCATGGACTTAATTTATTTAATCTTGATTTCATTAATTTAATATAGTCCAAACGTTAGCCTTGTTTTGTAATTTCCTATTGTGCATAGTTGTTTTACTTGTCCTTCATTTTATTTTATTTTTTTATCAACATATTAAAATAAAAATTAATGTATTCATGAATCTTGGTCCACCACCCAATCAGAGCGCCATTAAGGCAAATCGACGCACCAATCAAAGCGCCGATAAGACGGCATCTGAGTGATGTTGTTAGCTGTGGAACCGTGGAAGTAAACAATTGTTGATAAAATTCAATGAATTTTATAATTATATTTTCGATAATTATATTTTATAATAATTTTGACGCCGCCAACTCTAGTGTCTGAAATCTCAGCCGTTACTGTTCAACAGGGCTTGAAAACGGAATTATTTTTGAAACGTTCCGTTCCGAACGGTTCAGGCAGGTCTCTGTTTAACGTTTTCGTTCTCGGAACCGTTCCGCCACCAAAATATAACCTGAACCGGTTCGGAACACCAAAATTTTGTTCGTTCTTAAAGTTCTTATTATTGTGCAATGTTAAGTTTAGATATAGTTTATACAAAATATATTTGGTGGACTTTCAAACTTCTGTGTAAGTGTATTAACATTAAAAGGGGGTTTAAAACACCTTTACATTCGCTTCCTCGTCTGTCCACAAGATGGAGCCCCAGATGCATGGGGCTTGATGACTGACAGTGAAAGTGGACGGAAATAGTCTCCCAGACATAGGAAATGTTCAAATATATAGGGAACAGAAAAAAACGTTTTTAACCGGTTTTGTGGATTTCATAATGTTCCGTTTCTGTTCCGGAACATTTGAATACATATTTTTTCGTTTCCGTTTCCGCTCCTCGTAAAATTCCATACATTTCCGTTCGTTTCCGGTTTTCGTTTTTGTTCGTTGAACCGGTTCGGAGCCCTGGTTAGGCCGTTTCAGGAGCCTTTTAGAGTTTTAGAGATCCACTTTTGATAAATGATGCTCGCCTACGTTCATTATTTATATCACAATATGAGCATTCACCAGAGAGAGCTCAATGTGACCTACTTTCACAGCTATATGGTTCTGAGGGAACATCAACCCATTCATTAACTCTTTTAGGGACGAGGACTGTCTTTGGCCCGAGCAGAGCCTACAAAAAGAATCTCTGCTAAAAAAAAACAACCTTACAAATCATTCCTTCTATAATTTTATTTTTTAAAATGTTTTTTCCAGCCCATTCAGGCTGTTTTTTTCCAAGCGTTATTTATTAGGGTTAGTGGAAACAGGTGAAGATGGGGGGTAGACATGCGGGAAAATATTCGCTCTTAAAGTTCCTTATATTGTGCAATGTTACGTTTTTAGATATAGGTAGTACAAAATATATTTGGTGGACTTTCAAACTTGCAAATGTATTAACTTGAAAACCGAGTTTAAAACAACATTACATTCGCTTCCTTTTCTGTCCACAAGATGGAGCCCCAGATGCATGGGGACTGACAGTGAAAGTTGGATGGATGCACAACCGGAAATAGTCTCCCAGACATAGGATATGTTTAAATATATAGAGAACGGAAAAAAAACATTTTTCATTTTCGTTCCTTGAACCGGTTCGGAACCCTGGTCACAATTTGGTTAATGCTTTACGCTAGGTTTCCACAGCAGAGTTTTTTTTTCCCGTCCGTCACCCACAGCATCGTCCGAACTCCGTGCAAAAAACAAAAGTGTTGTCACCGTCGTGGTATGCTCCACATCAGTGAACGCCGGACGGACTCCGCGCAGGACATTCCCGCATGGGGCAGAAAATCATTTATTTTGATTTTTCCCGCAGGCATCGTCCAGCGGACAAGGGCGGCTCCATGAGTTCAGTGATTGACAGCATCGCTGAGCAATCGGCGGACTGTGCGCTCCAGCGCATCAAAAGACAAATGAAATTGTGTTTTATGTGCTTTTTGTGCGTGTGTGTGTTTGTGTGTGTGTGTGTGTGTACTCCCCTTCCACGACTGCCTCGCACGCACGCACACACACACACACACACACACACAGACACACACACACACAGACGTTCTGCGCGGAACGTTCACTTCAAACTGTCCATTGTTTACAACTATCATGAATGTCCATTGAAAACAAGCCATGCATGCACTGAAATCATTTCAATTCACTTTCTCAATAGCTAGTCGCTTTCTGGCCACAATGCTGTACTAATTAGACAAATTAGTACAATTAAAACAAATAAGGCTAACTAGTACAATTGTGTGGTAATAGTGATTCGTAATTACATTATTATTATTATTATTATTATTATTATTATTATTATTATTATTATTATTATTATTATTATTATTATTATTATTAGAGAGGCTAACGAGTGAAATTGTATACTTATATTGGAGAAGGAAACATAAAACAAGTGTATGGGAAAAGGAACGCCTCCCTCTGTTACTTCCACTTGCTCCTCCACGGCTTTATTCTGCTCGTAAAAAACATCAAACTCAATCACCTGATCTACAGCAAGGCTTGAAAACGAAATAATTTCTAAAAAGTTCCGTTTTCGTTCTCCGAACCGTTCCGCCACCAGAATATCGGCCCTGAACCGGTTCGGAAGGCAAAAATTTTGTTCGTTCTTAAAGTTCCTAATATTGTGCAATGTTAAGTTTAGATATTGTTAATACAAAATATATTTGGTGGACTTTCAAACTTCAGTGTAACTGTATTAACGTGAAACCGGGTTTAAAACGCCAT
>OMKY01179766.1:2733-15193 GCA_900302395.1 Bregmaceros cantori
GCCTTGGGGACTGTTGGCACATATGTTGATGTCATATCTCTCTCTCGGGCGATCTTTTTTTTTTTTTTTCTTTTTTTAAACTGAAAGTTACTCAGTACTTTCGCTACTTAAGTAACTTTTTTGTGGAATACTTTTTTACTTTTACTTGAGTAATATTTTGCTGAGGTAACAATACTTTTACTTGAGTAATTTTTATGGCTACTCTGCCCATATCTGCAAATAAATAATGTACAAAAATTCAATTGTGTTAATAAAACCAAATTCTTCCATAAGGATGGAAGTGACTAAATAGTAACTTTCATCTCATTCACTGCTTTGGATAAAGTATTGTGTTAAATTACTAATTACTGGAAAAAGGCAAAAATCAAACGTACATATTCACCTTTTTTATATGGACACATTAGATATTTGAACTTGGACTTTTATCAATGTAATTTGACTAATGGGACATTGGCAAAAACCTTTTATATGGGCCAATGTATATTGGTTGCTTATATTGACCGATATATTTGGTAACAAGCCTTAGTGCATATAGTTCTCCATAAAATAAACCAATCATCATTCTCTTGATGTAAAATGATAATCTGAGAAATGATTCTATTTGTTGTCTCTTGTTATTGGTCTTACTTTTATAATCAATGAATGAATAAAATACTTGAACTTGTCTGTGTCTTCGCCCCTGGATTAAAACAAATGAGCATGAACCTAATTGGTTCATCTCGTATTAAACATCTTCTAAAGTCCAAATAAACGCTTTAATGATTCACCTAATCTGTTCGTTCTGAGCAGAAACTGAACTATAACGTTTCCGGTTACGAGTTCCACCAATAAATTGCCATTCCCGAACCGGTTAGAACAAAAAAAATATATTGTTCCCGAATGGAAGGGAACGCGCACGGCGGCAGAGACTGGCAGAGCAGCAGACGGCTATGGGACAGACCACGTCGTCTTTCAACAAAAATTTGAGGGACGAAATAAATCCGGTATGAAACAGTTACCATTATTTTAAAATAAGTGTTCCATGTTTCTGGTTTTGTTTCTCTTCCCTAGAAAATGCAAAACGTTTGGTTTTTCATTCCTTGAACCAGTTCAAAACCCTGGCTAAAACACGCAGAAACCTATGAGCTACTACTTTTTTATTCTTCTTATTCAACTCTGCCTTCTCAATCACAGGCCAAAATGGACGTCCATTCTGTTCCTTGCAGAGCCATTCGAGTTCTCCCACGTTGGACGATGAATGTCGATGGACAGCCATTTTCACGACTCTCCAGAGATGTTCGATTGGGTTTAGGTCAAGGCTCTGACTAGGCCAGCAAGAATGGTTACATAGTTCCGAAGCCACTGCTTTTTTATTTTAGTAGAAGTGTGCTTAGTGTTGGTGTCTTGTTAGAAAGTAAACATTAATCCCAGTCTGAGGTCCTGGACACTCTGGAAGAGGTTTTCTTTATGTACTGCTGTATTAATCTCTGGTCCTGCAGAGATTAACACCCCATAACATGATTTTACCATCACCGTGTTTCACTCTTCGGACCGTGTTGTGCAGCTGATGAACAGTGCCGGGTTTTGGCAAAAAGTTGAATCCTGGTGTCATCAGAACAGAGAATCTTATTGATATGACCTGGTAGTCCTTCAAGTGTGTTTTGGTAAACACTATGCAGGCTTTCATACGTCTCTCCGATGAGGACTGGTGGAGAGCTGCAGTGATCGTTGAGTTTGTGGTATGTTCTCCAATCTCACGATGCATCTTAAGACCTCAACCGGAGTGACCTTTGGGTTCTTCTGTACCCCTCTCACAAGCCTCTTCTTCCACAATTGTTCAGTTTGGCTGTACGGCCAGATCGAGGAAGAGTTCTGATTGTCCCAAAATTCTTCCATTTCAGGATTATGGAGACCACCGTGCTTTTAGGAACCTTGCAGACATTATTTTGTAACCAGATCTGTACCTTGTCACCATTCTGTCTCTGAGCTACATGGGTAGTTGTTTCGACTTCATGATTCTCATTTGCTATGACATGCAATGTGAGCTGTCATGTCTTATAGAGAACGGTGTGTGTGCCTTTCCAAATCAGGTTGTTGTAGAATCACATATACACAAAATATTCCTTAACAAGGTCCAGTTAGTTTAAATGAACACAACTGGACTCCAATGATGGACAGCAATCTCAAGAAGGAGCAGATAAAATGAGGTGTAAGTTAAATATGAGTGTCATAGTCTGAATACTTATCATCATGTGATATTTCCATTTTCTTTAAAAAAATAAATGAAACAAATAATTATAAGTGTGTCTTTTTTTGTTCCGTTATGAGAAATACATGAACTTTTTAAAATGTTGGAAATTTGCTGCAAAATAAATTGTATTTGAATGGAATGGAAAACAGAAAAGAGGGCGCTTTCTCACAGAATGTGCACCAACATGGACCTGGCATGGCCAGAATCAACGAATCGTTCACGCATCGCTGCGTGCGATGCGTTAGAAGCATACGTTAGTAATGTGCTTCCATCAAGTGGTTCGTGGCTCGTCAGAGTTTAGCAAACACTCGATTTCAACAGCCAAGGTTATTAGCCTGGCGAACCAGAACCAAGTCCACGGTCCACGCCTCGCACGCGATCAGGACGATTAGCGTCTATGCGTGGACGAATCGTTGGTGAAAAATCCAGCTTGAGCTGGTCTTAGCTGGTTTTAGCTGGTTGACCAGCTAAGACAGGAGGCTGAAGTCCAGCTAGGACCAGCTAAAACCAGCTACCAGCTAAACTGGTCATAGTTGGATTTTTCACGAGGCTCGCCAGGCTACAAAGTTATGAGTGTCACAGATTGAATACTCACTCCAATCCAGAGATGGCAAGTAACAAAGTACCGTAGTTGAGTACATTTTTCAAGTAACTTGTCATTTTCGAAGTATTTATGTATCTGATCACTGTTTACTTGTTATTTTTAACACTCAGTAATTCATACTCCTTACTTTACAAGAAGTTGTTACTTTACAACTATTAACATTAGGTAATACAGCATAAAAGTAAACACCACTGCATACATGTGACATGTTGTACAATATTTATCTTTACACCAACACAAATTATTTTTTTCTTATATTAAGCCGCTTATATTTCTAGTACTTTCTAATTTTGAAAATACTTCTGCGTACATTTCAGAGCCTGTAGGGTGGAATGTGGGTCAGTCAGTTGCCTAATGTGGGACAGTGAAATGTAGTGTTGAACAGTTGAACGTAATGTTAGACACATTAACATAGTTTACTTTTACCATAGTTTCACTGACATTCATTAGTTTAGGGAGAAGCCAGAGACACTGGAGCTTAGGTGTCCCACTTTAAGCAGTGTCCCACATTAGGACAATCCACCATACTTTTTAATTTGACTTAAGTAGATATTTGGATCAGTACTTTGTAATCTTACACAAGTTGTTTTTGTACAAATGTATTTTACTTTTACTCAAGAAATAATTTTGTACCTTTTCTTATTTAGCACATTAGAGCATTGTTAGAAGTTATTTGATTTCAATCCATCTTCAACCGCTTATCTGTAGTCGGGTCTCGGGGGCAACAGCGCCACTAGAGCGTTCCGGACTTCCCCCTCTAGGGATCCAGAGTCGCTCCCAGGCCAGGGAGTTGATGTAATCCTTGCTCTGCCCCTCCGGTCTCCTCCCAGTGGGACATGCATCGAGGACCTCCCTTGGGAGACGAGGGGCATCCTAACCAGATGCCCGAACCATCTAAGCTGACTCCTTTCCAGGCAAAGGACCAGCGGCTCTATTCCGAGCCTCTCCCACGTGACTGAACTTCTCAACCTATCTCTAAGGGAGACGCCAGCCACCTGTCATTTCGGCCGTTTGTATTGGCGACCTAGTTCTTTCGGTCATGACCCACACTTCATGCCATAGGTGAGGGTAGGAACGAAGATAGCTCGGTAGACAGAGAGCTTTGCCTTCTGGCTCAACTCTCTTTTCGTCACGACAGTGCAATACAGCGACTGTAATACCGACCCTGCCACTTCGATTCTCCGGCTGATCCCCTTCTCCGTCTTTCCCTCACTTGTGGACAAGACCCCGAGATACTTAAAACTCCTTCCCCCTTGGACTGTAGAATCCACTTTTCTACAATGTAATCCAAAAGTAGCCCCTTCCCAAACCCTCTTGGGAAATGAAATCAAGTTTACAAGTTTTGTAAAACAAATTTATTAGACAAGACATGATAAAACCAGTGTTTTACTTCACAGAGTAAATAGCAGTAACACTGTTCAAACAGGACAACTTTGGTTGTGAATGCGCTCCCACAGGGCGTGGAGTCAACCTCACCAAGCTGTATCAACAACTAGACACTAGCCCCGTTTACTGGCACCAAGAAGAGTTCCAACTACAAAGTTTAATCGTGACTTGTACACCGTTCTGTATGGGATATTCAGTATTCCGAGTAGTGTGCTACTTGCTACGTTTTTCGGGATGGGAGGGCAGTAACAGTGCCATAAAAAGTTTTTGGGAAACCAAAGGTCTAAATGTAACCAGTGTTTTCAGTCCACATTCCTAAATCGGTCACTGCTTTATTGTTCAATTGCATCCCTCAGCAGCCGGCACCCAGATATATAACCAGAATAATAATAAAATAGCACCCAGATATGAAAACCAGAATAATAATAAAATAGCACCCACATATGAGACCAGAATAATTTTGGCCTCACGGCTGCTAAGATGGAAACACGCCGACAAGCTGAATATTAAACACTGGATGTTATGATATCTGGATATCATTTATTTACAGCAATAGACTGCCATGGTCATGGACTCGGAGATAAAAATATAGTTTTTGTCTCCACCCTTTAGTGTCTGGAAAAGTGCGTTAGTTTTAGTGTTTTTAATTTGTTGTTGTCGTGTCTTTATTTTCATTTCTTTGATGTTGTTTACGTGTGTGTGTTTTGTTGTTTATATTTTATTTATAAAAAGGTTTGATTTGCAGATGACGACTACATAGGGCTGCATGTTGTTTAGCGCCTGCTGTTATCAGCCCATGAATCAACGCTTCGTGTCAAGCCTCTCACAGAGAGTCAACGGCCAACACCCTTAGAACACTTAGAAAACTCCAGTTGATGATACAGCTCAACAGGCGTCATATGGAAGAGGTCAGGAGTGCTTCAGAGCAGACCACGGTCTACTACACACTACTTTCCCTTGTGGGTGCCACACGCTCCAAAGTTGATCAAAACATGACGTTATAATGTTTTGACTTCAGATAAAACAATCAATACAGAGGCTGCATCCAAAATCGTTCCCTACTTCCTATATAGTGCACTATATAGAGCAGGGGTGAGGAACCTTTTTCCCATCAAAGGCCGTTTGCAAATTTATATAATCTACCGAGGGCCGCAGAGTACACGGCATATATTGAATGTGATTTTCTCATTTTTACTCCTAAAGATGTATTTTACCCGCGCGCTGTCGCCGTGATCATCTGTCACACGCGTGGAGTATCCAGCAGTTATCGTCTCCCCAGGTTATTGTCAGCCTTTCTGGGTCCCACATAAACTTCCCAAAGTGTAATCCGACCGCCGTGCGCATCCGTATTCCAGTCGACTGCTGCTGCTCCTCCGTACTAAAAATAAAAAGATGTGACGGTGCTACAACTCTCCGCTGAATAGCGGTGAACAACTTGAGTCCATATTGCAGGCTCTCGGACGCCCCCTTGTCCATGTGTGGCTACATGTATTTCAGTGTCAATCCGTGCTGAAGAGTGTGGATGTGATGCTCAGCATGCAGATGGTGGCGTGTATTCAGCCAACTTCAGCGAAATGTATTTCAATTTAAATTTTTTTTTTTTTTTTAATATTTAATAAATTTAGGAATTGGCGGCCAGTTGCCCACCCCTGATATAGAGCAATGGCCAAGATTTCAGACACTAGAGAATATATATAATTATAAAATATATAATTATAAAATTCAACAATCATCACAAAAAGTCAGAAGTACTTTTTTTCCCCCCGACTCGTCATCCCAGTTTCTGATTGAATCCTATCACTATCACTCCATAAAAAAATTAAAAATAGCGCTTGCGCCTTCACCGCGGTCGGTCGCTATTAACTATGCATTATGGGTTATATTGCTTCGTCTAGGTGGCATCGATGCTCATTACTTTTTGTTATGAATTGTGGGATAGTTTGAGCACACTATATAGGGTACATGGAGAATTCAGACACCCCTACAAAATGGCGTGTGCCTCATATAGTTCACTATATAGGGAATAGGGAGGGACGCAGCATAGAGATGGCTTACAGTAGTTTGTACTTGCTGGTTCCCCACTGCCTGTAAACTAAAATAGAAGTAGGAGTGTGAGACAGGTAGGGTGTTGTATATAAATCCATATCCCAAAGCATATTACTCATTCATTTAAATGACAGGAATAAGGTTTTTTAAAAACGTCGACCGCTTCAGACGCTATTCTGGTGTCTGTGGGGAGGTGTGGTGTCTGTGGGGAGGTGTGGTCAGACCAGTCACCCCCACAAGGAAGTGACAGCCGCAGAGTCGCCATGGCATATGGACGCCACTCCCGAAAAAGGTTGCAGAATCACGACCAAAAATGGATTCTTGTCATTTAAATGAGTCACATTAGTACATGGTTTGACAGAATGAACAGCATTCATCTATTAAACCAAAACATTTACTCTTCATAATTACCATTCACCAAACCTACAGTCCACTCTAAACCAGAATGTGCTGTGGACGTTAAAACATAATCACGTCCAGCTGCGGCAAGTTGTTCCAAATCCCATTTCTCTTGATAGTTGAAGTCCTCTTGTAGTGCCCCGTCGTCACAGCTCATCCTGGGGGGAATTTGACATCACAATTAAATTAATGCATTCATTCACCTCGTCCTCACTGAATGCGAGCGATACAATTAGAACGCATACTTGTCAAAGGCGAGCCAGAACCAACGCATCGTCCATGCATCGCACATCGCTAAAACGTTTGCATTGCGTCTGGTAGGGTCAAATCCTACCATCCAGTCACAGCACAGTAGGTGGGACAAGCAGCGTGGAGACGTGACAACCAAACTCCGCCCACGTCTCGCGTAACCTGCACAAACTCCGCCCACATCTTGCATAGCCCGTACTAGCGGGCTACGCAAGATGTGGGCGATTGAACCCTACCGACGCCGACCCTGATTTTCCCAGACCCAATGCAAGCGTCTAGCGATGTGTGATGCGTGGACGCTGCGTTGGTTCAGGTTCGCCAGGCTAAGTGCTTACTGATCATGGGTGTTTCACGATATTGCCGCGGCAAAAAACCTTGCTCGCGGTGTATATACATGACTTTTCGTGACATCGCGACCCAAATCACCGCTGATTGGTTTGGAGAACACGGTCGGACCCTCCCAGCGGAGACCCCTCACCGCCGAGCCCGGTGCAGCCAGCGCGGAATTTGATGCACCCAGTGTTCCAACATGGACCCTTTCTAACCATCTGAGCCAAGATGGTTAGATGGTCAATGTAGTTGTTCACCGGTGGGAATACAGTCTATGTCATGGGTCAATCCCGCGACTGGAGCACTAGCATTGATAATGGGTTACCACACATGCTCTGCCAGAAATATGAATAGTTATACATAAAAATATATGTAGACATTTTCTAATAGCCACTCTGGCTCTCCAACCACAGTTTGAAAGATTCTCATATTGAGTGGTCCCGTTATCAGCAGTAAGCTTGTGGACCTCAACTCCCAAATTCCACTAGCTCGCAGACACCTGCATCTAACAATGGAGGTCTGTCTCCGTGCTAGCAAGTTGACATCATCCTAACTCTCCTCCTGCTCTAACCAAAGTTAAAGATCATTCGCTGGAAACTATCTCACTTTCCTTGATCGTCCATTAATCATGCAATCCTATTGGTTTACGATACAGTCCTTCAAACAGTCCTGTGTTCTAATTGGATGCTCAATGTGCTGTGATGATGTTGTACTCTGTGATTGGTTGAAAGTGGTTTCATGTTTTCTATATAACAATGTGTTCTCTGAATAAACCTTCAGAGTGTTCTGGATGCACCTTGACAGCATCTTGACGTCTGTCCATTTGCCTTGATCAGATTGGTTGATAGATGGGCTACGTGGGAAATACTAGCTTGTCAATACTATTAATATATTCTATTATACTGCTAGCACTAAAAGTATAGATATTTTAGTGCTTCTAGTTGGAAATGTTTAAGGCCCCGTTATACTCTACGGAGACGGATGAGATGGGCCTGTCCCTTCCAGCCGTTGGTACCCAAGAAATCCCCTAGAGGGCGGTGCTGAGTCACGACAGAGCATGTGAAATGCTTGTGGCTCCCTACTGCCTTCACGTGTTTCTTGTGATATCGCTCCGTTGCATCCGTAGCTCAACGGATTGCTAAGCGACTAACCTACGGGCAAAATGACGAAACTACCTACGGAACCGGATGAAAGTGTTTCCGTTATTTACGGAGGGTATAAATGGGCCTTTACCAATATATATCTTAACAGATATATATTTCAATAGTCAACTCCACAATCACACTTGTGTGCTCATGTGTGGCCTGACTGCTGGCACCACATCTCTCCCACGCAGGGCTTGAAAACGAAATTATTTTTAAAACGTTCCACTCCAAACGGTTCAGGCAGGTCTATATTTAACGTTTTTGTTCTTGGAACCGCTCCGCCACCAAAATATCGGTCCTGAACCGGTTCGGAACACAAAAATTCTGAACGTTCCTTATATTGTGCAATGTTAAATTTAGATATAGTTTATACAGAATATATTTGGTGTCCTTCAGTGAAACTGTATTAACGTAAAAAAACGTGTTTAAAACGCCATTATATTCACTTCAGATATATGGGGCTTGATGACAGACAGTAAAAGTGGACGGAAATAGTCTCCCAGACATAGGATATGTTAAAATATAGAGAACGGAAAAAAACTTTTTAAACCGGTATTGTGGATTTTATAATGTTCTGTTTCTGTTCCGGAACAGTTGAAGAAATCTTTTTCCGTTTTCTTTTCTATTCCTCGGGTTTTCGTTTTCCCTCCTTGTACCAGTTCGGAGCCCTGTTTTATAGTGAACTGTCACCAGAGATGGCAAGTAATGAAGTACAAATACTTAAGTACTGTACTCAAGTAGAATTTTCAAATATCTACTTTTAGAAGTACTTTTTTCTGTGAGTACTTTTTACTTCTACTTAGTCGATTTTTAACAAAAGTATCAGTACTTATACTCCTTACTTTTCCCAAAACAGGGTCGTTACTTTTTCATTTTCTTTTTTTCTGCAACAACATGGTAGAACTACATGTATAGCGTGAATGAGTCAGTAATGGACGGTACTCAGTAATGCACTGAGTAGAGTTAATAAGAGAGTTAATAAGTGGTTTTCAGTTAGTCTCTAAGGGTGCCGCTCCAAAAAAAAAATAAAAAATCGCCTTTATGTTATGTTTTATGTTATGGTAAATTTAGGTTTTGTTCTTTGTACTTTATCCTTTAAAAAATACTTTTTGAGTACATTTCTCAGCCAGTACTTTTTAACTTTACTTGAGTTGATATTTGGATCAGTACTGTGCAGTCTTACTTGAGTTGTTTTTTTACAAATGTACTGTATTTCACTCTTACTCAAGTAAAAAATCCTGGTACTTTTGCCAACTCTGATTGTCACAGCAATGCAATATGAATCACAATTGATGTGTGAGGTCACTTTTTACTTTTTATATCACTAAGTTATGTTGGCAGAAAGTGGGGTGACGTGACGCCACACAACCACTATTTCCCTTTAGTCTTCCATGGAGCACTTGGAGCTAGAAATTTGCACCCTATTCACGTATTGTGTAGTGCACAAAGTGGAGTGCACTTCACCAAGTACGCAAATTGGAACAAGTCAAGCTCATCATGAAATACACACCCAGCTTCACATCCATCTCTCGCCGTCTCTCTCTGTCCTTGGCCACTCGCAGGGTGTCACTCAGCCTGCAACTTGTCCATTAATCCCATGATTTCCTGCGCTCACTCATGACTTCAATCTTTCGGTATGCTTGTAAGACATGGAGCCTGACAGAGCCTGACAGCAAAACTAGAGAGAATTCAGGCTACAAAGATTTTTCCGCAGGCTCCTCGGCATCTCATATAGAGAACACATCCCCAACGAAGAAGGGAAAGCCAGAATAAAACAAGCCATTT
Organism: Bregmaceros cantori; assembly: GCA_900302395.1. Lineage (NCBI taxonomy): Eukaryota > Metazoa > Chordata > Actinopteri > Gadiformes > Bregmacerotidae > Bregmaceros > Bregmaceros cantori. The sequence continues at coordinate 12,908 of OMKY01179766.1, forward strand.
GACCATACGAAGATCTACTAACAACAGTCAAAAAACGAAAACTAAAGTGGTACCGACACGTCACAAGATCCCAAATATCTATTTAAGTCAATGTAAAAATACAGGCTCTGAAATATACTTAAAAGTATTTTTGAAAGTAACTAGTACACACTCTGCAATGTACTTACAAGTAAAAATTACTAAATAAATTATGCTTATGTCAGGTAATAATTTCTTAGCGTGTTAGTGTAAATGTCACAGGTATGCACTGATGTTTACATCATGCTGCATTCTAGTTAGTGTAGTCTATGAAGTAACATGTCTGTTTTCGGAAAGTAAGAAGTACTGATATTTGTGTCAAAAAAAGAAATAAATACTTCTAAAAGTAGTCGTTACTTTAATAATCTACTTAAGTAGAGTACTTAAATATTTGTACTTTGTTACTTGCATCTCTGGCTACCGTGGAGTGTGGAAGTGGGCGTGGCAGCAGCATAGGAGCCATTTTTTACAGTGATGATGGAGCGCTCTGCCTCCCACAAGCCGTCCTCTAAACACTGTCTGATGGGCTATTGATTTTCAACCCAAAAGAAAGAATACCACAAAGAAATGCATTTTCTTACACACCTTTCTATCAGTCAAACATGCAGACTACACTGGTCGCTAATCTCTTGTGACCCAATTGCACACTACTTTCCCTATGCACATTCTTCCTAATAATAATAATAATAATAATAATAATAATAATAATAATAATAATAACTTGAACTTATATAGCGCTTTTCAAGAAACCCAAAGCGCTTAACATCATAAAAACTAAATAAAAACAATTAAATAAAGTTAGTGTCCAAAAGCCTGAGTAAACAGGTGCCTATTTAGTGCAGACTGGAAAGCGTCAACAGTCTGTGCCTGGCGAATCTCGTAGGGGAGAGAGTTCCAGAGTGCTGGGGCAGCCACACTGAAAGCACAGTCCCCGAGGGACCACCTTTTGCTGGGATGGACAGTGAGAAGTCCCAGATCAGAAGACCTCAGCTTTCAAGGTGGGGTGTCGTCCTCGAGGTGGTCACGGAGGTTCAGTGGGGCACGGGAATGGAGGGCTTTGTAGGTGAGGAGGAGCAGTTTGTATGTGATACGGAATTTGACAGGGAGCCAGTGGAGTCGTTTGAGGGTGGGGGTGATGATTCCTAGCGTTCTGGTGAAAGCTGTTTGGGCACATCCACAAAAATACTCAATTTCCCTTAGCTCCTGGAGAACAAAAAAGAAAAGTAAAAACATGGGAAGAAAAGGTAGGACAATAGCCTTACCTCCAAAAAATGTTTGTTTATTGGTGCTTTTAAAGGCTATAGGCAATTTAATCTGGCCATTTACAAGAGCCAAATTAAAGTGTGACTCAGAGCCCAACAAACCTGGCTAGTCACAAAAAGCTAAATCTTAGCAAATCTTACACTTGCTATTAGGTTGGAAAAACTAACAGAAGAACAGACTGGCTTCATACAGAAGTTTTCTCATTTTCTAATGTTAGGGAACTGTTGAACATGTGTATATAGTCCCTACCCTGCTGATACCCCAGAAGCAACCATTTCTATGGACGCAAAAAAGGCGCTTCACAGAGTGGAATGGAACTATGTTGACCTTATTTGAGAAGTTGGCTTTGGCAATTTTATTTCATGGATACAATTGCTGTATATGTCTCAAAGTACAAGTGTCTGTACGAATAACTATAGATCAAACTACTTCCCCATGCATAGAGGAACACCACAAAGTTGTCTCTATTGCCTCTCCTGTTCGCCATAGCCAGAGAAACTATACATTGCACTTCAGTGGCGGATGCTGGACTTTTAAGGAGGGGAAGCCCAATTTGACGTCCTGCATCATAAAACGTGTCTATATATATACACCCTCCGTTCGTTTTCCAGAAAATGGTCTGTGACCCTGTCGCACCAGCTTGGTGTCTTTTCCAAGGACTTGACCAGTGTCTGTTCAATGGCCAGCAGAGCTAGGCTCTACAATCATTGGCAGACAGCTCCAATCATTGCCATTAAAGACAATAGTTTGTACAACTGAGGCTGTCCAACTCCATGTCTTTCAGGAACAGCAAGAAATTACACAGCTTTCCCCTGTTGCCCTGCAAGTCCTAGTTTGAATATAGGACTTGAGGTTCAGACCTCAGTCTCCCTGAATCAAAGTACTGACCATAACTTTTCAGTGCACTCTGAAATGCCACCTCTGGGAACACTTGCCTCGACTCATCAATTTCAAAGTGTGTGTGTGAAGAAGCAAGTCAAAAATAACTAACTAAGTTATAGTAAC
>OMKY01179902.1:0-18631 GCA_900302395.1 Bregmaceros cantori
TTGCGTGACGTCCCATGTTGTATTGTAACAAGTTCACAACCCCACAAAAAAAATTAAAAATAAAATAAATAAATAACATTGATGTGCCTATATGTTTGACTTTTGATATTTTTTTGTCAAGTAGTTTTTTTGCTGTGGGGTTAGTATGACAGTGGACGAAAGAGTGGGGAAGCAGAGAGAAGACAGCATCTCACAACCGCATCGTGTGGTGTGGTGCTAAGCCGCAGGCACAAGACTGTATTGCTCTAACCGACTGCGCCACAGAGCCAGTTTCTCCCAATCGAGAAATTACGTCAACCGCAGTGTCCTCTCTGTCGTAGTCGGGATTCAAACCACCAACCTTCCGCTCTTCAGTGCTCAGAAATGGCCTTCCCCATTGACACCCCGATTACCAGCTGGATGTACAAGTGACTCCATCTAGACTTGTCTCCTCCCAGACGCTGTTTCAAGACCTAATATGTGCCATTTGGACTCTGGCACAGGTCGGCAAGTTGAGTTCTCTGCAGTTGTCAATAGGTTTCTCTCTCTCACTGTCTCTTTCTCTCTCTCTGATCTGTCTTTCTCTTTGTCTTACTCTCTCACTGTCTCTCTATCGCCGTCTCCATCTCTCTTCGTTCTCTCTCTCTCTCTCTCTCTCTCTCTCTCACTCTCTTATTTCTCTGTCTCTCTCTCTCTCTTACTCTATTTCTCTCCCCCCTCTCTCTCTCTGTCTCTCTCTCCCCCTCTCTCTCTCTGTCTCTCTCCCCCCCTCTCTCTCCCTCTCTCTCTCTCTCTCTCTCTCTCTCGTTCTTTCTCTTCTCACCTCTCTCTCTCTTACTCTCTTATTTCTCTGTCTCTCTCTGTCTCTTACTATTTCTCTCCCCCTCCCTCTCTGATAGAGAGAGAAGTGTGGTGGGTGGCCTGAAGCAGCTTCACCAGACCAACTCAAACACAAAGAAAACAAGAGTGTAGCCCTCACTGGCCGGATTCTATTAGACCACCTTCCAACATGTTGGTTTATTGTCTATTGATTTTTACACACACACAATATTGGATACAGGTGGGGAGAGGAGGGTGCAGCTGGGGAGCTGCGGGGAGGTGTAAGAGAGAGAGAGAGGGAGATTCGGACTTGTGGGGAGAGGAGGGATTGGGGCGGGAGGGGGGTTTTCCGGGGATGTATAAGACGGCGAGAAAGGGTGAGAGAGAGGAAGAGACGGGGAGAGAGTGTCGGAGCGAGAGCGAGAGGCGGACTCGTTATTTCTTTTCGTTGTTTTCACTTTTGCTTCTTGTGTTCTTTTGTGGCATCCAATTGCGCTCCACAAGTCTGGCAGCACCATGTCATGCCATGCGTGATGTCTCGTGTGTGTGTGTGTGTGTGTATGTGTATGTGTGTGTGTGTGTGGTTCCTGACAGCATCTGAGGGTTCAAAGTAGAGTGGGCGCGGCCTTCCATTAACCTATCTGGGGGTTTGGCTGCAGCCTCTATGGTGTGTGTGTGTGTGTGTGTGTGGGGCGCGCGCTGCGCCCCGTGTGCGCTTTGACACGCGTGCAGACACGCACACATTTGACAGCTCCCTAGACGCCCATCGTGGTAAAGCAACACAGCAGAGCATGCTGGGATATTGCAGGCGCTGGAGTTTTAATTCTGAATGTGCCATTGTGTGTGCGTGCGCGCACACACACACACACACCGACGCGCCCAGGCACGTCGCACATGTAACTGCCGCGTGTGCGCGTGTCTGTATAATGTATATAATATTCTCAAAGAGCACATACGTTTCACAGGCCGTGACAGCGGATATATACTGTAATGGAGGCAGAGACGCACACATGCACACACACAAGCGCACACACACGCCAGCAGTCCAAGCTAATATGAAAGCCTTGTGAGCTCATGAAATAATGATGAACATTGACGGAATGAAACATGCTAATTTAGATGCCCCACTGTTGAAACAATACAGACACACAGACACACACACACACACACACACACAAACATATATACACGTGTATATACACCCCTAACGTTACTGCTGTTTAAGAGACTACTTGGTAATGCGCACACGCAGTGCGCACATTGGGACACACACAAACCCGGGTAATGGATTGTTTGCGTCTGAGTTGGTTGGTAATGGGCTCCTTGAGGGGTATGACATACCAATGGCCGCCTTTTCTATGGCGTTCTGCTTTTATTCCACCCATTATCATATTTCCTGCACCTGCTTCTTGTGGGTGGTTGGGATTTGAGGAAAAACAATTTGTATTTATATATTTTCTCTTGAGATTGAATTGCCCTGCTCATGTGTACGATCCCCGCACGAGACGCACGCAGGTGCCAAAAATAAAAAAAAATGGAATTTGGATTATTTTGCCATGAAATGTTTTAAATATATAAATCGTCAAAGTGTTAATTGTGGTACATCAATGTTGTAGTAACTGATTTAGTACGAAGTGTGGTTTTGTTGGTTGTGTTGTAAATCATAATTATAATTGGACATTCGGATGTATTTTGAATATATTTAACACAACTCCTGAAATTATGACCAATGCCCTCGCGATGAGGCGAGGGACATTGTGGGTTCACACCCTTAGTCACTTGGCGGTTGCCGACACGCACCTATAAATGCAACCTGAATGAAGCTTGGCAATGGGCTGAGATTAGCCTGTTGTCGACCCGAGTTTAGGTGCATTCCCCCAGCGCCTAGACGAGGGGGCACCCTCCCATTACAGTATGTTCAACTTAGTACTCTGCGGGTACGACAGTATGTACCTGGTTTCGCCATACTTTTTTTTTTTTTTTTTTTTTTGGCAGACAGAGGAAAAAGATTTCCTACCCAATGCAGCCTATATTTTGACTCTGACAGATCTTGACTACGATCCAAAAGACATTTACGTCTGTGTGTGTGTGTGTGTGTGAAGGCATGGGTGACTCAGAAAGCAGGCATGTTGTTGATCCACTTAAATCTTGATCCAACGCGTTAGGAATCAAAGTCATTATACGCCTGCGTCACGTCAACGCAACCGCAAGCAAGTTACAGGAAACAGTTACTGTGCATCAGCCGCAATCAGAGGGATGCCTCAGCTACACGGATTACAATGCGCCGGACGAAAATACAATTGATCACATTACCGTGAGAGTTCACTATAAAATATATCACTTAGTGTATCAATTTTTTTCTGTTTTTTTTATCCATTTGCTCCTGGACGTAATTCCACTCCCGTGCTGCGGGTGGCGCTAAACCTATTTGGCGTCTATCCTCACTTCCGTTACACACACAAAACACGGCGCGTGTGCCATGGGCCATAGACTGTAAAATTTAATTTAATCTAATCTTATCGAAATCGTAATGAATCGTATCGAATCGTATCGAATATATTTAACGCAATTCCTGAAATTATGACCAATGCCCTCGCGATGAGGCGAGGGACATTGTGGGTTGACACCCTTAGTCACTTGGCGATTGCCGACACACACCTATAAATGCGACCTGAATGAAGCTTGGCAATGGGCTGAGATTAGCCTGTTGTCGACCCGAGTTTAGGTGCATTAGGTGCGAGTTTAGGTGAATTCTTGAGTATCAGAAAAAATCGAATCGTTGGGTCAAGAAATCGATACTGAATCGAATCGCCATGATGGGTGTGATTTACACCTCTAATATCACTGCCTTTGCACTTCCCCTAACCTCAATTTCCTTTCTCTCCTTCCCTCCCATGTACCGGACCACCTGCTCTACATCGCCGTATCCTCCAAACAGGTAAGGCCTCTTCATTTTTATTTTTTCAATGTGTGTGAACGTCCTTGTAAGAAATTCCCAAGTTCAAGATTGTTTGGCGGCGCACCCCGGGGGCTAGTGACTCGTTATAGCGCTAAGTCATAACTCCAGTCCTTGGGTTAATGAAGTAGTGATTATTTATTTTGGGAGACGGGAGCGTGGTGTCTGTGATGGATTATTGCATGTGTGTAGCAAGCCAGGATGAATTAATCGTCCAGGCATCGCACGTGACTAAAACAAGCATTTTGGTCTGGGCTTGAAAATAGTGTCAATCAAATGAAGTTATCAAATCGCAGCGCAGCAGGTGGGGCAAGTGGCATGGAGGCCCACCGCTTGATTCGAACTAGGACCGCCTTAGCAGGCTCCCGATTGGACCGCCCGAATTTGGGTGACTATCTTAATTTTTTTTTTTTTTTTTCAGTCCATTCAGGCTGTTTTTTTTTTTTTTTTCAAGCTTTATTAGCGTTAGCGAAAACAGGTGAAGATGGGGGGCAGACATGCGGGAAATACGTCGGTGGCGAGATTCGAACCACCGACTCACCACGCCATTAAGGCATATGCGTGCTTTCCAGCGGTCTGCCTAACCAACTGAGCTACTGGGCAGCACTGACTATCTTAATTTGACTGCCTGGTTGGTCCAGACCCACAGGACCATCTAGTCATATGCGTCTTCCTCAGTGTGGTTCTAGTTCTGTGGCTGAGTGATCAATTATGAATTTAGATTGGAATGTAAAAATACAGATTTTTATTACAACCTCTGCCCATATTTAATTTGCTGGAATTTGGGCGGAATTGGGCACGGCAATGCAAATAGGTGGCGTGACAAAATGTCTCTCTTTGTAAATACTCAGAAAGGCTGTGAAATCATAGACGGTAAATAAAAATGGACACCGCGTTCGTTTTGATGTCTGTGCCTACTTCCGGGTTGGTATGGAGGGAGCCCCGTCTCCGGAAATCTCACCCTATGGTAGTTTCCAATACAAATATTCCAATCTTAGCAGCCTGTTTTAACCTATTTAAAGATCGTTTCTAATTGATGTTTTAATTTATATTGTCGGGATAATTAACAGTTCATTGTGTGAGGGGGGTCATCATTTTACAAACAAGTCAAATTTGGCGTTAATATTTTTTATTTCAGCTCCCATAGGATCCCATTCATTCCGACTCTGTCGTTGACGCCCCTAGTGGACAGTACCACCGGAAGAAGTTGCGTGTGGGGTGTCTCTCTCTCACTTACCGTAGAGCTCTCTCTACCTCTACTTGTCTCCGAAAATACGGGTACTTTCAGCAATGGCACCGCGCTGTCGGAGGCTTCAACCCTGGATGAAAGCAGGTTGTTTTTAACCGCGTTGCTTGGTTTGTCCCCAGGATAACTGAAAACGTTGTGCACGCATCTGGATGAAATTTTGTAGAGTTGTTTGAAATGACCAAGGGAAGAGGTGACTAAATTTTGGTGCGTTTCTGTAGCCTATAAGTAGCATAACCATACTTACTCACCAACTTACCGATAGATCGCTGGGCTCTTACTGCGGTCACGTGACCCGACTTCCATGCTGCAGGAATGCTGGGAAATGTAGTGGGCTTGTGCTGAGCCACACATACTGCTACCACTAAAAGTACTAATATTTTTTCGTGCCGCTACGTCGCAGGTTTGCAATCCAAGTGCATCTAGTTTGGTGTTTTGTTTGGTGATGTCAACCACATAATTGCATTACTTTACGAACGGCCTCGCGACACCTGCGCAGCTTGCTGCACTACCCCAGTGTGTCTGGTTTAGGTTTCTCGTGTTTTTCCAGGAAGAATGTCAGGGGATGTGATGCAGAGGGGGAATATGAGGGCCTGATGATGGGCTGTGTATGTGTGTATGCGTGCGTGTTTGGAGACGCACCGTCGTGAACGATCCAATCCCTTGTTTGTGCACAGGAATGTAAAGTGTGTTTATTCGGTTGCCCTTGACAAACTGTCTTTTGTTTCTGTGTGTGCGCGCCTCTGTTCCTTTGTGCGATTATATAATCTTGTGTGTTCAGGGATGTGGCTGGGAGCGGAGTGTGTGTCTGGGGTCTCTTTTAACAAACTATCTTTTATGTGTGCACGTGCCTCAATCTTTCTGCAGGAAGAGTTTGTGTGTGTGTGTGTGTGTCTGTGTGTGTCGATGGCTCCCTCCCAAACAAAGATTCTTTTGTGTACGAGGCGTGTGTGCATGGAGGCTTGTTTCATTACAACCAGACATATTTGGTGTCGTCAAGTGGCAGTTTGTGGAAAACAAGAGTTTTAGTTCATGACCACAAAATTTGATAAAAGTTTGGACAAATTGAGACTCGATGGTCAATGAATGACCTCCGTCACAGAGAACTGGTGGTTTTTATGAAGCTGACCAACAACACACAGCCATCGCCTGGTTGCAGGGTTGAGTCTAGTACTGTTACTGTAAACCTATTTATATGGGTAGCCATTTTTTGTTTTACTGGATCAATTATTAACCTGAATGTTGCAAACTTCTTTTTTCTTTTTGTAAGAATTTGTTTGATCTCTCAGAGCAGTTGAGAACTAGGGGGGACCGAGCCTTCGCCGTGGCAGGGTCCAAATTATGGAACTTTGCCGCTCTGGGCTAAGTCCCAACGACGTGATGTGTTATTCAGAAACGAATCGTTCACACTTATTTTCGAGGATTTGGGTGCAAAAACAATGGCAAATATTTCCAAATCACATTAATAATGCGCCAATTTCTTAACTAAATAAAGTATAGCATTGATAATTGTAATAAAAACCCACTGACAGAGATGGATGGGTATTTACCGATTTGAAATTACTTTAATAATTTAAATACGTTGAACAATTTGATCCAAAATTGAGAGTGGTGAAAGTGCCATCACTCACAAACAAATCCCTTCACGCTGTGTGCGTGGCGTGCACACATAGCCAGACCTCTCGTAGAAGAAATTTTCATTTTTTTCCGGTATCGGTATCGGCGAGTACTGAAATTAAAGTACTCGTATCGGTTTTCAAAAAAACGGTATCGGTGCATCCCTAATTTTCTACATTTAAAAGTTAAGTCTGTTGGCATCAAAGTGAAGGAATTAGGGGCATATACAACATAGTCGGAGCATCGTCACAAATAAGGCCCTATTGTACATGTATGTGCATTTTGCGGGTGTACTTTGTACTCCATGTGTATATTGTATAAACTTTTCGTGCGTTTTCTTTGTGTGTACTGTCAAGCGCTCATAAACTGAAAGCGTTGGTATTATTAGCCTCAGTGTTCTGCAAGTCGCTCTCTAATGCACTGCCCGACAGGCAGCGTGACTCAGACTTTAGTCTCTGCAAAAAGTCGACAAACCAGAACTCCTCAAACACGTACAGACGGATTTGTTTTTGAACCAGTCACGTCATGTGTTCACCAAGATTTCAGTTAAAAGTATCACTTCATGTATCAACAATGACATTTAGAAAAAAAATTTGTTCACCAAGAAGGATTCAGAACATAACATTGCATAACCCAGTTGAGAAGTTATAAAGATTGTTTTCAAAGACAGTGGAAGGTTTGCAACGCCCTAACAAATGAAGTATTTGTAATTGTCGGAGTTAAATACACGGTTGACAGCTACAGTTTCTGAATAATAGCACTGCAAGACACTCCTGGCACGGCACATTGTTATTCAAGTAAAATGTACACAATTAGGGCTCAGTGGCTGGCTAACTTGGTGGGATCCACAAGAAAAATAGGTTTTTGACTCACGGAACACAGAATTTCACACTGGTCCCTTTAAAGCGAAAAACAAATGTATGGAAAGTTTTGTTTAAAAAGAAAAAAATATAACAGCGATCATTTGACGGCGCTAGTAATTATGTGAATTGCAGTGCATGGGCCAGTAGTTTTAGCGTCAGTGATTTTAACAAGCAGCGGCAGGCTTCAGCGAGCGATGCGAAAAGGTCAAAAGCAACACATTAAGAACACACTGCACCAAGGACTGGCACGGTTGTATAATAAAAAGGTTGAAAAGTAACGGCCTACAATAATCAAATTGAAAAATTAGTAACTGTACTCCATTCTCCATTAACTATTTTTTCTATATTTAATCTAGTCACATTTGCCCGAAATAAAGGGAGTAAATAACTTGTCTTGTTACATTTTAAATAAAATTAAAAAATGAATTGATCCAACTTTAAAAACATCACACACACAAATCAACACATGGTTAAAAAGGTGCGTAAAAAAAAAAAATTTAAAAATATATATATAGAGAGAGAGAGATAAAATAAAATGTAGACGCTTCTTCATTTTCACCCGTTTGGCTCCACCGGGCTATACTATGCTAACAAAGTAGGGCTGAGCGCAGTGCGAATACATGCATGCAGCATTTACACTGCACAGTTCCAAAAGCAGAAAACATTCAACAACGTCAAAGTCACAAGTTGTATAGAAATGAGTTTTATTATTTTAAACTGCAATCTGTCTTTTACAAAAAAAAAAAAAAGTATATGAATAGTCATTACTGTAGTGAACAGCCATACTGCTGCTAGGAATACATTCATTTTGCTTTATATGTGTAAATTCTGTTAACCTAACAAATAGCAAGGAGCACACTTTTAGCCTTTTTTCCATCTCGTGTTATACAAAAATATAGAAAAAGGCACAATAACATTTGCACACCTGGAATGTTTTCATTTATAGGCACTTGGTGGAGGGAGGGGACAAAATTGGTACATTTCTTCATTCAGGTCACTTATTACATGCTGTGTTACAACAGAACATGATAGAAACTATATGGTAATTGCAGCCTTAATTTCAGATTTAAAGTAATCATTTTAAAAATGATAATTGTATTATTAGTTGTCAACTACACATCTCAATCATCTCAATCCCATTTTAAAATGTTTTGACATGCAAAGTCAATTATGGTTCTTAAAAACAAATGATACTGAAATACAGCAATTATGCATGCAATAGAGTAGTGTAGCTAGTCTTTAATAGAAAAGTCATTATGTATTTGCATGTGTCTTTTTGATGATTGTTATTCATATTTCTTTAAGAAATTACGTCCATTTATGTTTGTACGTTAAGATAACCAAGATTAAATGGGTGTCGTCGTCCAATACACCAATGCTAACATTTTTCTGTTACTTTTTTTTCCCCCGGACTCGTCTTCGAACATCCACAGAGAAAGTACTTTCTGTAAATTGGTCGAGAAAGATACATATGTTCTTAGCATGTTCTGTTATGTTATGGGGCATTGAATAAAGCTTTCGGAATGTAGTAGACTGGAGTTCAGTGGCATTTTAGTCCTTCGACAAAACTGCTAGTCGGTCTATCCTTGTTCTGTACAATATCTAATTTGGCACCAATGAAGTGATACGAGTAGACACACAACTAATAGGGCTTCCTGACCAGCCGAGACCTGGCCCGAATCATCAAAACCAAAAGGGTTACAAGTACAACCTGATACAGCAAAAGTCTGGCTTCAAAACAAAGTCTGCTGGTGAGGACTCGCTATAACATGAGTCTAAAGCCACTTCTCCACTACAAATGAAAAAAAAAAACCTCAAGGCACAGTCCGGCGCATCCCACGCCCTCTCCCTCTAGTGATTGGCCAGCCACCTTGCGTCGCCCCCCTTGGAGTGTGACCAATCGGCTACCAGTAAAAGTGGCCAAGGACGGCCAGATTCTGGACCCACATCTCAGTGGGTCCTGAAACCTGGCCTGGCCGATTTGACCTAGTGGAGAAGCGATTTTCGGGGTGAATGTGCATGTGAACTGTGCCGTGCTGGCCTTAAGTAAGCCAGTGGAAAAGGGGCTTTGACTAGTAATCTTCAGACAAATGCAAGCAGTTCTGTCGCAAGGATGAAAAATAAAGTCTTCCGGTAAAGTGGTCAAATAAAACAAATGTTCAAACTAGTGCGAAAGTGCTAATAAGTGTGCGTGCGCATCATATTCAGGGACAAGAAGGCATCCATAGAAATCTAACTATGTGTAATGCAATTCTGAAATCTTTAACACATTTTTAAAAATGCTCCTTCAGGACTTGATATTTTTCGGTGTGAAATAATTACCAGCAGTTACAAAAAGGGATCATTTCATTTTAAAATTAACTAACTAGAAAAACTTAACCGCCTGCTCACATCCATTAAAAAAAAATTATATTAAAACAACCAGTCTGCATAATGACCAACTGATTTTTAAAGTGCATGGTTTGTTATACACATCTGATTAGCAAGAGAGAAAAAAACTGTGAAGTCAGAATCATGAAATTGATGCAATTATGAGTTTTTACAAACTTGACTTTGAACCTTTTTATATTTTTACTAATAACATTTCTGCATGTCGCGCCACTGCAGAAAGACCAATGTCATTCATGGGGTTTGAGTCATTATTCAACAACAACTACAAAATTGAAAGATTTTGCAAGGAAAAAAAAAAAAAGAAAAAACAGGAGCTTGTCACGTCACTCGATTACTTTATGAGCTAGTCTACACCTCCATGTCTGCTACCTGTAAAATGCTTCAAAACGTCTCTGCACGTCGCAGTGAGCATAATCTCACCCAAACAAATGTTTTGTGATACAACAATGCTGCCTCTGTAGCCAGATTTCACATTAAGAGTTAAAAAAGAAAAGAAAAGTGTGATCCCTTTCAAACCGACCGAGAGTGAAACCATTTCAAAATATCAAGTTTAGAGGGAACCAAAAAAAAAAAATGTTATGAGTTCAGACGAGGTTTTTTCCCCTCCAACTTAAGAAAAAAAAAAAAAAAAACAAGCTTACTAACTGGAATCTTGAATAGAACAATTACCTCGCTCCTAAAGAAAACGAGTCACAATAGCACAGTAAGGGGACGTTTCGTCATTTCTACAGTTCCGGGAGGGTTGTCGCTCAAAAGCAGTAACTTACCCTTTCCTTGTCTACTCTATTTCTAGAATGCATTGCCCTGGTCAACGGCCTGCAACTCACAAACATGCTAGAAACTGATTTTTTTCCGTGGTTAAGCGTTTATGATTTGCAACACAATGGCAAATGCATTTCTATTGCATGCATATTGTCGATAGAATTTCAATGCCATGGATGAAAATATTTCATCCCCGAAATGAGACCCAATTGAATGTTAGTAAAATAAAATAAAAATTAAAAGTGTTACAGCATTCTGGCATCTTGGGTTATCGAGCTAAAAGGTTGGAACAGAGCATTCCGAATGTAGAAGTATAAACCAACCCAAACCTTCGGCACAGAACACACTTCACGAGGATGAAGGGGAAAGGAGTACGCTCACATGTTTGGAAACATACCCCCAGGCTAACGTAGAAATTGGCACGTTAAAGTCTTTCCAGTAAGTCATTAACGACTCCACCAAGAATTGAGTTGTTGGGGGAGGGGAACGAGGGGCGAAAAATAAATAACGCAACCCCCACCCCCCTTCCGAGTCTTTTAAATTAAAGGTTCACCGTTTCATAGTGGAAAAAAAAAAAATAGTAGTTTATACATACATACATACATACATGTATGCACATACATATTTTTAAAAGTCATTGCAGTATAATATATTAACTGTGGAAAAAAAAAAATCTTCACAATCTTACGATTAATGCGGAAGATCATAATTTAAACACAAAAAAGGAAACATTCCATCGTTTCATTAACCAGATAAATACAAAATAAAAATGCTTAAGATCAGCAATAAATACATTTTGATAAGTTAAATAAGCAGTGACAAGCCAACGCCCCCAGTCCGGAGGATTTTTGGAATAAACTAATAATAATAATAATAATAATAATAATAATAATGATGATAACATTGAAAACGCTGGATTCAGGAATAGAGTAACATTTGAGCACTCACGATTTGTTTTTTCCGACAGTTGTGTTCGTGGAAGAACTCCCGTTTTACAAATGAGAGCGGGAGCCAAACAAGACCGCAAGGCTGCATTCACATTGCAGGCATCCCAGCACTTGGAAATGCCAGTCACGTGACATTTCTGGAGAGGCATCAAAATCGATGAGGCTCGCAAAGCCAAGGTTCGAGAGACGTGCGTCTTTCAGTGGCCTTGTCGGCAACGTCGATGTCTGTGCTTTATACGGGCCATGGTTTGGAAATATATAGTAATAGGTGCCCTGGCGCCGCTGAAGGCAGCACCCACAAGGCTCAGACACGTAGGGCACATCATCCTTTTGGAGGACATGGACGCAAGAGAGCGCCGATTACGAGTGGGGGGGGGGGGTGTACAGGATAAGATGGGCCGGGGTTAAGGGGTCTTGGGACTGGGACTTGAGTTGAAGCAGAGGAAAATAAAGGTAGATGCACATAAGACGTGATGCCACTCCTGCCAAGCCCGTTACAGAGGTCAGAGAAGCTACCTACCCCGACTAGCTGCGAAACCGCGGGTCAATGGAGACCATGTGTTCCCGATTGGCTGCGTTCCAAGCATATCTAATTGGGTTTCCACACTCAAAAAAAACAAAAAAAATAATCTTTCAACCTGTAGTATCCACCAAGAACAGCAGAGAATTAAGCAACCTGTGACTGAATACAGTTTTACAAGTGCATTCTTGCATGTTCCCCCCCCATTTCTGAAATACAGTTTAATTGACCCAACCTAGATATCGAAAAAGAATAGTTTTGCAGGATTGTGTCCTTGTGTTCGGCATATTGCAAGGTGGAAAAAAAAAGACAAGAAAAAGCATTGGACACCCTTCCCCGCATCCTCCCTCCCTCCACACCTGCCACTTGCCACTTGCCTCGACAAAAAAAAAAAAAAATAGTTATTTCAACAAGAGTTGGTCAGATGAACAGGAAATTCTATGTGGGTAGAAACAAAAAGACAAATATTGTAAAATGTGGTCCATTTTGAGTGCTGCTGAACAGCACAGTGTACACTTAAAAAAAAATTGGCAAATGGGGACAATACCTCACCGAACAATGGAAAACAAAAACAACAAAAAAATTGGTTCCAAAAGCGTTCCGATTGTGACAAAGGCAGTGTGAACGCTTCAGTCGTCCAAGAGTGAGAACACCGAAATGACACCTGGGGGGTGGAGGGGGTGAGGGTCATGGCACCGCCTCTTGGCCAACTGAGAAATAATACTAACCATTGTTTTACTAATACTCTTGTGAGGGAGAGGGGAGGGGTGCGATAGATCAAAACTTTTTGACTCGTGTAAAAGAAGAAGAAAAGAATGCAGTATAGATAAGAAGTATAAAATCAACCCAAACAGGAGGACGAGAAAAGGAGGAGCTCCATATTGTGACTTGACTGCTGGTCGGCTCCAACAGTCCAACTCCTGTTTGCTTGTAAACGACGAGGTCAGGAGAACGCGAGAGTGAGGGCGAGGCAGTGGGAGGGTGAAAGACTTTAGTCAGCGATGGTGAAGGCAGAGAAGTTGCTGAAGATGGGCAGCCGCCGCGATGCGTCGAGAAGGGGCGATTCTGCGCCACTCTCCGGGCTCCCCAAGCTCTCCTGGCTGCTCTGGTAGCCTTCCGGATCGGACAGAGAGTCTGGGGGGCTCCCTGCCGCTGGCGGGTGAAAGAAAGTGGGAGAGGGCGGATTGTTGGCAGAAGGGGCAAACAATGGGGCGGAAGATCGAGGCAGCTGCTCGGGGAAGTGGGGTAGAGGCGGCCCTGCTCCGCCTGCAAGACTGGGCCCAAAGAAGGTGGATAGATCTTGATTGGAGTAAGGTCCGCCCTGCCAGTCAGCCAGGTCGTCGGCGGACAGCAATGGGGGTGGAGTCAGAGACGGGCCGCGGTCCGAAAGGCCGCCCCCGGCGCTCGGAAATCCTGCAAAGCTGAAGCTGTAGTGGAGACGCGGCCGCTCCATCTTGTGGTTTGACGCGGACAGCGGCAGAGGTGGCGGCCCGCGACGCTCGTCGGCGTTGTGGATGAAGTGGCAGCGTGCGCCGTACGGACAAAAGCCGATGGTGTGGAACGTGCGACACAGCTCAGTCTTGTACTTGGGGTGGCGACTGAGGCTGCGCAGCTCATGGGCGCCATGCGCAAACTGGCACTTGGCGCCGTACTTGCAAACGCCATTCTCTTCGAACGGCCGGCACAGCTCCGTCTTATAGCGGCTCGAGTTTACCTAAGAAAAAGAAAGACGTAGCGGTTAATATTGACCAAAAAGCGGTAAATATTAGTAAAAAAAAAATTTGTTAGATCAAATGTATGTAAAATAAAACAAAAATATATGATTACAAATAATAGTAATAAATAACCCACTCTTAAGCCCAGTTCGGCCAAATTCATTACATAATTTGCAATTATCCAAGCCCTCCACTGCCTCTAGCAGAGAGCGTGACATTGAAATTGAGCATTGATAAGTGTGGCCACTGACTTGACTGTTACACAAAAGGATCGGTCATATGTCTGCAGGCGCAGCATGGAATGTCATAAAAATGACAAACTCAACTCAAATAACACCACAATTTAATAATATTAAAGTGATTACCACGTTATTCGCAGTGGAATAATTACTTCAAAGACATTGCACATTCGCACTGCAATTCAAACTCAAATTACTCTAAATGATCAGGCATCCCTAGGTGATTTAATGGCTGCGCAAATTGGGCTATTGGTAGCAGTGGCCTGAGCATGGAACCACCTTCAGATATATGATTAGTATACTAGACTACTGTGACACTAAGCAACATATTCGGTTCAGTGCATGATTGCACAAGCTTGGCATTTTTTAGACCTACGCACAGACATAATTATACCCAATTACTCACTTTGACTAAACTACCGTATTTTTCCCTCATGGATCATCATGGAAAACAAACACAGATTTCATATGACGCCGCATTCAAGTTGAACGGCATCAATCTCGCAGTGAAGCGCAAAGAAGTAAATAGACCCGCTTCATGTAGCATGGCGATAAATATCCCATCTAATAAATCTATATCGATCTAAATATCGTTTTTGATTGCTTTACTCCTCGTACTCGAGGAGTAAAGCAATCAATAACCGATCTGTTTTGTTTGGCGCCGTTATGACAAGCGACGTTTTCGGGCTCCGTTCGGAGACTGATCAGTTCAGGTCAGTTCTAATCATTTCAACGGAATATTAATATTAGTAAATGGCCGCGGCTTTTAGGCCGGTGCGGCTTGTATAACTTTTTTTCCATGTTTTCTTAAAAATGACGGGGGTGCGGCTTTTAGAGAGGTGCGCTCATTGGTCCGGAAAATACGGTAGTTGCCATGAATTCGCTCAAAAGATTAATAGGTTGCAAATTTTTGCCGGCAGTATCAACTTTCGAGAAAAAAATATATGACACCAGCATCCTACTAACCTGCACACCCATCCCCAGCTGAGCAGCCGTGGATGCTGCGCGTAGGCGATCGCCCGTCTCGGAAAGCGAGCGGTCACGGAAACGGTTCTCCTTGTTGCTGCTGCCGCTCCCGCCGTTCAGGTCGAGCGTGCAGCTCCCGTCCCCGCCGTCCAGCGGCTGCAGCGGGTGGAGCTTTGACGACACGGGCAGACTGGAGGAGTGGCGCCGATGGAATAGGCTGCGACCAGAGGGGGCGCCCACTGCCTTCCTGTCCAGCAGGCTGGGGTCCGATAGCACGCCGGCCATGCTGTTGATGGTGTTGTTGTGTTGGGAATACGTCAACATCTTGTTGTTCTTTTGGGGCGACAGAAGGAGAGAAAAAAAAAAAAACACACCTTAGAAGTGTATGGACATGTGCTGCCCAGTAGCTCAGTTGGTTAGGCAGAGCGCTGGAAAGCACGCATATGCCTTAATGGCGCGGTGAGTCGGTGGTTCGAATCTCGCCACCGACGTCTTTCCTGCATGTCTGCCCCCCTATCTTCACCAGTTTCCGCTAACCCTAATAAATAAAGCTTGGAGAACAAAAAAACAGCCAGATTGGGCTGAAAAAAAAAACATTAAACTGTATGGACATAGTTTTTCTGTTTTTGATAAGCAAATCAAATAAATCTTGTTTTGGGCGTTTTCACACATCAATAAAATATAAATTTAAAAAAAGACTGAGAAATTGACCAGAATAATGTATTAACTGAAATCAGACCTGTGCGAGTGGTTGTGAAAGTAGTAGTGCTGATGGGTGGTGGTAGGGGCACGGACTGTGTTTAATGGAGTTTATTGAGACGATACATTGCTGCCACAAATTTTATTACATTTTTAAGACACCATTACGGTATACACACAAAATGATGATAATATATCACAATCTTGAGTTGATCCCATATCTGGCCGATAAAGTGATTGGGACCATTATGGTTCGTCGACAAAAGATGACCGACCATGCCTCAGAGATTGTATGAGGGACAGAGTAGGGCTGCAACTAACGATTATTTTGATCATCGATTAATAATTTTTACTGACAATAAAATTGGTTCATTTTACAATTACAAATCGGATCGATTACTAGCGTGAATTATTAATAAAAGTTTGCAATATTCATATTGCAATTTGCCATCTCCACTCATTGCTAACATTTTCATTTTCTAGTATTAAATTATAACACGTGTTAAATTATAACATATTGGGTTTTCATCCAAGCTTACGCGTTGTCTTTATTGTAGCGCTGCAACCTATTAAAATCAATGATAATCGTTTATTGAAATAATCACTAACTAATTTGATAATCGATTAATCAGCAGCAATTAATCGTTTCATGGTTTAGCCTATTCTCCGCTCAAACCTGTTTAATATATGTCGTTGCCAATGCAATTTTTCCAGCGTCAAGGCCTTTATACAATAAAGACAACACATGAGATTCCGTGAAAGCATACGTTATAATTTAGCATGGAAGAGTAGGCTCTTTCATGTGAGATAAAGATAGCAAACCTAAAAAGTTATGCAAGTTGTGTAATATTAATATTGCAAACTTTTAATGTTTTATTACCATAATTAATGCCAATAATCATTCTGATTTTAACGGAAAAATTAACCGATTAATCGCCATGGCTGATTAATCGATCAAAATAATTGTTAGTTGCAGCCTGCTTTATTGTATTAGGGCCATGATACTGGGAATGGAGACAGGCAGTGGGAGCAACAAATATTAAAACACTTGAGTGGAGGATGGGCCAAACAAGGAAACGATGAATCAATTATCAAATTAGTTAATCGATTATTGAAATAATCACTTAACAATTAATCGGTTGCAGGGTTTTATATAATAGCATGGAATTCATAAAAGACGTGATAAAGTATTGTTTACACTCGACAGTGAGCAGATCAATTGTAGAAATATCAGTTAAAACATATCAGTGAAGGTTGAATGAATGAATGAAGTTTATTTCGAATATTATTAGCACTCACACACAAAAATAAATGAAATTAATTACAAATAAGGAAACACAATACAATCTGAAAATAAAAAAATGATGAACTAAATATTCGAAAAGGAGTGAGAAGAAGTAAAACGTATTACTCCCACCCCTTGTCTAGCATAAGCAGCATATTTATACACGTCTATAACTGTATTCTATATTAATACAAATTTACAAGGTTGCTCCTACATAATCATTTTTGCGCTAACAACACTGCCAATATTATTGTAGACCCTCTCCACGGTGCAGGCTTCAAGGTTTATCGGAGCATGTGGTTCCCCTCAGGAAGCTAAAAGGCATCCGGAGAGCAGGGGGATCTTTATGGAGCCGGACCGTCCCTTCCGCTGCAGCCCCCATGGGACGTCCAGGCTTGGAAAATATGAATGGAGTCAGCAGTGGAGCTGCGACTAGTGTTGCACCGATGCCATTTTTTTTTGGTGCCGATGCTGTGCAGTATCGACCGATACCACTTTAAAATGTATACATCATATACCTTTGTGAAACAGGAAAACGATTAATAAAGTGAATCCAGTAGAACGTTTTTATTGCCTACCTGGTAAAACCCGGTGGCCAAAATAATAATGGCAAAATTCATGAAATTATAACAATTGTAGTGCAAAATACGAAAGTAAAATTACGTTTGAAAAAAAAATCCCAAACCACGATTTTGGTTCTGAAATACAAAATACTAAAAAGGTGCAAGTTTCATGAAGGCAGAATACTAGTGCATGTTGGAAACTGAAATTTAATGTAAGATTACAGAATAAACGTCTAAACTCTCATAAAGAATTACTTAGTCTTCTCAGAATGTTATATTGAAAGTTGAAACATTACCTTTTTATATTTTAAAAATCACATAGTCTATAATTAATGGTTACTATTCCACCAAACATGAAATTAATAACATTGAATTTAATATGAAGTTGTTATTATTGTCATTATTGCCTTTGACATAATTTTATCCAAAGTCATAGGGATAAGGGTGTTTTTTTTCCGTTTGGGACATGCATCCATTTAAATAATTCAAATCAATATGCACCCTTTCTCAATATATTTGAACGTTCAATTCAAACTATCAATGCCGTATTTCACGTAGTAGAATGATCAGCACACGATTAAAGTGCTTGGGGAATATTTACGCAGCTATCCATTATTTCATTATATCATTTTTGGCTGAACATAGTTGTGCGGCAATTGTCTTAGTGTGTACAGGTTAGATCATAACCGATTTGCAGCAATTCCAAATGCACTAAATTAGTTAGCTTGTGACATCACTAGAGTTATGTTATTGTATCTTAAGGTTCCCCTTGGGGTATCCAGCAAAAAGCGACAAGCTTATCGCACAACAGTGGAGGAGAACTTTATAATTCCCTACACAGTATGGGTATCATCCCACAATATAGAGTGGGATGGTGCGCTCCACCTACATACAGGTTTGAAAAAAAATGGCATCGATACTCGGAGTTGGTACTTGCCCGATACGATACCACAAAAAAGGAGCCGATACCGAGTCTGTCCGATACCAGTGCCGGTGCAACACTAGCTGCAACCAACCATTATTTTAGTTAGCTGTCTAGATGCAGATTGTAAAAACGATTAGTC